>VSTD030000938.1:0-14223 GCA_008808055.3 Sporobolus alterniflorus
CAGCCACAGGTTGTGAGATGATGGCTCTGCTAGATTATTTCTCAAACTATCATCAGATATGGCTCCGCAAATAAAACAAAGATAAAACAAGCTTCATCACACCCTTTGGAACAAACTGCTATATGTGAATGCCTGAAGGCCTAAGAAATGCAGGCCCAACTTTCCACAGAATGACGAAGGTTGTGCTCAAGGATCAAGTGGGTAGAATCATATTCACTTATGTCGACAATATTGTAGTTGCCAGCAAAAAGAAAAGCACACATATCACTGACCTGATAGAAACATTTGTCAATATGCGCGAAGCTTGCTTAAAGCTAAACCCAAACAAGTGTGTATTCAGAGTGTTCAGAGGAAAAGTGCTTGATTGCTTTGTTTCGTTGAAAGGAATCAAAGCCAACCCTGACAAAATCTGAGCTATAATCCAAATGAAGCCTCTGCAGTCGAGAAAAGACGTTCAAAAGTTGACTGACAGAATAGCAACACTGAATTGATTCATAGCGAAACCTG
The DNA here is from genome assembly GCA_008808055.3 of Sporobolus alterniflorus. Lineage (NCBI taxonomy): Eukaryota > Viridiplantae > Streptophyta > Magnoliopsida > Poales > Poaceae > Sporobolus > Sporobolus alterniflorus. Next base: position 508 of record VSTD030000938.1, read on the forward strand.
TCGAATGGAGTCTTCATTTCTTTGCAGTGCTAAGAGGCTCCACCTCCTTTGGATGGGTCCTAAGCAACAGCAGGCCTTCGAAGATCTCAAAGATTACCTTCAACATTTACCAATGCTATCAGGTCCAGAGCAGGGATAGACGCTCATTATATACATATCCACTTTGCACATAGCAATCAGTAGAGCCTTAGTCCAAGAAAATGAAGTAATCAAAAATGAGAAAAGTATGAAGCAGCCATTTCTGATATACTTCGTGTCTGAAGTCTTAACCGTCTCCAAGATATACTATTTAGAGATGAAAAAAATCTGTTATGCAATAGTAATAAGTGCTAGAAAGCTTCATCATTATTTCGATGCCCATACAATTTCAGTCCTAATGAATCAACCCCTCAACGACATCTTCGGCAACAGAGATTCATCCGGCAGAATCAGCTAATGGGCAATAGAGATATCAGAGCATGTCATAGACTTCAAGAAAAGAAGCGCAATCAAGTCCCAAGTCATAGCAGATTTCATCGTAGAGTGGATGGGGCCCAACTCTTACACCGATGGCCTAGTGCCTGAATCTCCTTGGCTGATATACTATGATGGAGCTCGGGGCAATGCCGGAGCTGGAGCTGCGGCCATATTGATTTCACCATCAGGAGTCAAGCTGAGATATGTAGTGAGGCTGCAATTTACCAAGGAAACTGACAAATGCACAAATAACATCACTGAGTATGAAGTCATACTTTTAGGCTCTACAAGTTATGAGCCATCGGGGTTCAGAGATGCATAATTAGAACAGACTCAAAAATGATAACAAACCAAATAGAAATAGAATACATCTCCAGAGAAGTGACCATGGAAAAATACCTAGACCTCGTAAGGAGAATGGAAAACTACTTCAAGGGTTTCACAGTGGAACATATCTAGAGAAACAAAAATAACGAAGCCGACGAGCTAGCAAAGGTCGTAGCTCAGAAAACAATGCTGCCTCCGAAAGTTTTCTTCCAAACAATCGAAGATGCATCCGTCAAAATAGTCGAGTCAGAGCTGAGATCAATCAACATCATAGAGGGAGAAGACTGGAGAACACCTATAATGGCATACCTTCGCCATTATTATGAGCCGGACAACAACACCGATCTCATTAGAATGTAGCAAAGAGTCAAACCGTATCAGATAATCAACAATGAATTATACAAGACCTCCATCACAGGCCCTCTCTTTCGTTGCCTGAGCAAGGCCGAAGTCAATGAGTTATTGTCCAAAATCCGCGTAGGTTCCTATAGAGGTCATATAGGAGCCAGAGAACTAGCTGCCAAAGGTCTCAGGCAAGGTTTCTACTGGCCTGCAGTAATTGATTATGCATCAAAATAGTGGCTACATGCGAAGCCTATCAGAAATTCTCACACCAATCCAAGGCACCGGCTCAGCCTTTGCAACTAATCATGCCAACCTTGCCACTCCAAAGATGGAGGATAGACATAGCAGGGCCATTACCCGCATCTCAAGGAAATTACATGTATGCAATCATAGCAATTGAGTACTTCACCAGATGGATTGAAGCGAAGCCTCTCACTGACATAACCTCCACAACAATGAAAATGTTTTTTCTAGCAAAACATCATTTGCCGGTTCGGGGTACCAAACGCAATAATGGTCAACAATGCAAAGCAGTTTGACAATGACCTCTTCAAGGAAATTTGTAATCAAATAGGGATGAAGTGATGAGATCATGCACATGTTTGATGCACCGGGTGCCTACATTCGAATGCCCCCATTGCCTCCACCTTTCACGATTATGGGAAGAGAAGGTTGTGATGTAGCTTTGAAGATGACTTTGAGTCGAGGATGACTCAAATGTAAGAAGGGGAGGATGATGAGAACATCCCTTGCATGGATACAACCACATCCTCATAGAGCGATACTAAGTCATATTTTAAATACGGTAAAACTCATTCTTATGTTCTTCCACCAATTATTTTGAGAACCGGTTGCTACCTAATGATTTAATTATTGTTAGGAACCATGGAGATGATGAGGACGTACAGGACACCAAGGACGTGTTAGAGAGTCAAGAAGATGTGCACACCAAGATGGAGATATAATCCAATTCAGAATTCTAGAGTCTGACTTTGAGTCCAACTCAGAGTCCAGGACCATCTTACCTTCAAATTGATGCACATGATGCATCCTAATGTTTCGAGAGGTAGAGGTAAGTCGATTGGTGGAGATCTCAACATTGATGATAAATGCTCCGAATAGAATGTTGAACCCTTGCAGTAACTACACCACCAACATGAATTAACCTCGCCAAGAAGGCTAATCCATGTAAGTGCAATAGAGAACACAAGCAAGAAGAAAGAAGATGCAATATGATTTGCAGATGAGTGATTAAGCACTCAAAGTTGGGGTCTTACAAACTGTAATGATGGCAAAACCCAAGTAAACTGTAATGGCGTCCTGTGCTACAATTTGAAGGCAAGGTGGTCCTGGACTCCGAATTGGACTCAAAGTTAGACTCTGGAATTCTGAATTGCATTGGATCTTGTGACATCCTGCCCTTAAGCAAGGAAGGTTAGTCGTAACCAGAATCATCACAGATTGTCATTACCGAATCAATGATGCATAATACACCACATACATAAATAGCTCAAATAAAAGTGTTATTCCAAGGATTCTTGAATTACATAAAAGTACTTAGATATCGTGAAAACATAGCGGAAGTGATACAAATACTACCACAACGGTACAACGGCCCGCATCGAGCCCTTAGATGTGAAGTTCTCGATGGCTCTTCAAGGGGCTGGCTCCCAATAACTCCCAGTCCTCGGGCGGAGTGCCTGGCCACATGAACTTGTCGCAGCAATCACAGTACTCAAGCATCTCCTCTACACACAATTAAATTCACAGGCAAAACTTGAGCAACTAAAGCTTAGCAAGTCTTACCCGTCAACATGGCCATAAACAACTGACTCCTGGCATGCGAGGCTTAAAAGGGGGGCAAGCTCTATTTCTAAGCCAAATCTGCACTAAGAGTAGATCCTTACTTTCATATTTTAGCTCTATTCAAATCATTTAGCTAAAAGGTTGTAAACTAAGCAACTCAACCAAGAGTTGCAAACAAGCAAATTTTATTGAACCAACATAACATTCCTTTCATTAGTCATTAAGTGATGTATGTGCTGGCTACCACAAAGAAGCAGTTACTCATATCCGAGAGTCACGGTGATTCAAATCGATGTACACCCTGTAGGGGAAAACCTGATCAACACATCACACGCATTCCACGCTCGGTCCGTGTATGGCCCTCGACCATATGTATCTCATGCAGTCCGCGTATAGCAACCTTTTGCGTAGTCATGGTGGTTAGATGCACTGAGGCTTGTCTTGACTGAGCTCAGGGTTAGCGGGTTCTTTGGCTTGCGCTTGCTCCAACGGCTCCTCATGTTCTGGCTCTGTGTGATCTAACGTATATGAATATACATGAGCCGAGATCAATATGGTGCAATGTATAAGGTATGCGAGTGCAAAATGGTGCAAAACAGTAATAACAACAAGCATTATTATGCAAAAGATTTATTTTACTAAATACTACAAGCTTTTCTATTTAGTAGCAAATGAACTAAGCACTTGAAAATTAATAACATGAGATTTATGAATCTAACCAGGGTTTCTAATTTTCTATAGATTCTAGGCATCAACAGAGTCACTGAACCAAAGATCAATATTCTTCTAAGGAAGAATAATTTACTACGATTTATTTACTAAAAAGCAAGGATTAAAGCATAACTAAATAGATATACAGAAATTAAATACATGCTTACTTTCTACAAGCTACAGAAAGATTCTAAGGAATTTTAGTTTGTATTTTTCTAAGATTTCTGCATGTTTCTATGAATTTTGGAATTTTAAATGAATTTCTACAATTTCAATCGAATAATGATTTTCAGAAAATCAAAAAACGAGTAACAGTTACGGGCCAGCATTCGACCCACGGTCGAATTCAGCTCGCGTGGCCACCACACCTGGGGTGGTCGCGACAGCACGGTTGCTGTGGGCTAGCCGAGCGATGTGGTGCAAAGGTGCCGGTGGCTTGAGCATCAGTGGAGAGGGGTGGCGGCAATGAGGCAGTGGAGAGAGGTCGGCACGGCGGTGCTTTGAGGTGGCGGTGGCGGTCGACGGCGATCCTAAAGCTCGAGGAGAGAGAGAGAGAGAGGGTTGAGGTGCCGGCCAATTGAGGAAGAATCCCATGGGAGGATGAGCCTCACCAGGAGCCAAATCTAGTGAGGTGGACGGAGCTCCAATGGCCGGACTCGGACAGGAGGTCACCAGAGGGGTGGTGGCAGCTTTCGTGTGCTCGATTTGAAAGGGAGGTGGTGCAGAGGAGAAACTCACCATGTGGCGGTCGCCTTTTATAGCGGTGACGGAGAGAGAAAATGGGGGGGGCTAGTGGCATCCACGCGACGGTATAGAGGGAGGGGGGGTCCGGCTCGACCAGCGGGCGGCACTCAACCGATAATGGCTCGGCTGTGGCAGGCACAGGCGGCGGCGAGCAGCATGGTGCGGAGGCAGTAGCAAGGGAGGGAGACAAGGGACTAACCGGTGGGGCCGACTACTAGTTTAAATAAATTCGAAATTATTTCAAACTGATTTAAACTCATTCAAACTTGATTCGATCCAAACAGGACCTTTCCGAGCTCAAAAATTTTGAAATAAAATATGGTTGTAAAGGATTTGATCTAAGCAACATTTGTCCGTATTGAAACTTCTTCACATTCGAATTGGATTTGAAACTAAAAATCAGGGAAGCTTTTGGGGTTTGAATTTCAATGAAATTGGATGGAACTGTTCTTGGAACCTCAAGATTTGATGAAATTTGGGAAAAAGCTCTTATTTGCACCTAGATGACATCTCAACTCATGAAAAGGCGTTTTGAGGTTTCAAGCTAGGAATTTCTTGACTTGCTCTTAAAGATTTGAATTGAAATTATTTCGAATTCCATTTAGCTGGCTTAGATTAGATTAACCAATGGATTTTACGCGTGATTAAGACTCTAATGAAGGTAATTAGTCAAGTCGTAACATGGAGTGTTATAGCCCACCCCCTTAAAAAGGAATCTTGTCCCTATATTTAAGTGAAGGTAAAGTGTGTGGTGAGGTTCAGATTTGTTACCTTGATGGATGAAACTCCGGATAGTTGGATTGTAGGAAGTCCTCATGTTCCCACGTGGCTTCATCCTCTGAGTGGTCATTCCATTGAACTTTGTAGAATTGGGTGGTCTTGTTTCGAGTGACTAGGTTCTGTTGGTCTAGAATCTTGACGAGATAGGCCCACCGGATATGGGCAGCGGCCCACCGGAGATGGGTGGTGGCAATGTGGTGGTGGAGAGAAGTCGGCATGTCGGTGCTTCAAGGTGGCGGCGGCGCTCCGGTGGATGGTGGTGGCCGACAGCAGCTCCTGAAGCTCGAGGAGGGAGGGAGAGAGGGCTGAGGTGCTGGCCAATTGAAGAAGAATTGCACGGGAGGACGAGGCTCACCGAGGGCCAAATCTGTTGAGGTGGACAGAGCTCCAATGGCCGGACTCAGACAGGAGGTCATCGGAGAGGTGGTGGCAGCTTCTGCGTGCTCGATTTGAAAGGGAGGTGGTGTGGAGGAGACACTCACCACGTGGCAGTGGCAGTGGCCTTTTATAGCGGTGACGGAGAGAGAAAAGGGGGGGCCTAGTGGCATCCATGCGACGGAATAGAGGGTGGGGTCCGGCCTGACCAACGGGTGGCGCTCGGCCAACAACGGCCCGACCACATTAGGTGCGGGCGGTGGCGAGCAGCACGGTGCGGTGGCAGCAGGAAGGGAGGGAGACAAGGGACTGACTGGTGGGGCCCACAACTAGTTTAAATAAATTCGAAATTATTTCAAACTGATTTAATCTCATTCAAACTTGATTTGATCCAAATAGGACCTTTTTGAGCTGGAAAATTTTGAAATAAAATATGGTTGTGAAGGATTTGATGTAAGCAACATTTGTCCTTATTGAAACTTCTTCACATTCGAAACGGATTTTGAGCTAAAAATCAGGGAAGCTTTTGGGGTTTGAATTTCAATGAAATTTGATGGAACTAATCTTGGAACCTCAAGATTTGATGAAATTTGGGCAAAAGCTCCTGTTTGCACCTAGATTACATCTCAACTCATGAAAAGGAGTTCTGAGATTCCAACTAGGAATTTCTTGACTTCCTCTTGAAGATTTAAATTGAAATTAATTCGAATTCCATTTAGCATGCTTAGGATTTGATTAACCAACGGATTTTATGCATGATTAAGACTCTAATGAAGGTAATTAGGAAAGTCGTAACATGGAGTGTTACAGCCCTCTCCCTTGAAAAGGAATCTTGTCCCGAGATTTAAGTGAAGGTAAAGTGCGGGGTGAGGTTCGGATTTGTTACCTTGATAGAAGAAACTCCGGATAGTTGGATCATAGAAAGTCCTCATGTTCCCACGTGGCTTCATCCTCTGAGTGGTCATTCCATTGAACTTTGTAGAACTGGGTGGCCTTGTTTTGAGTGACTAGGTTCTGTTGGTCCAAAATCTTGACGAGATAGGCCGTGTACATCAAGTCCAGCTCCAGTGGAATGGTATCTTCAACTACCACATTAGTCGGAGGCTTCATACATCTTTTGAGTTGGGAGACATGGAACACATTGTGAACTCCCAATAGCTTCTATTGTAACTCCACTTGATAGGACAATGGCCCATACTTGTCAACGATAGGATACAGACTGATGTAGCTTGGAGCTTGCTTTCTTTTGATGCCAAAATGGCGTACACCTTTCATCAAGAAAATCTGAAGGTATACATGATCACCAACTTCAAATTCCAAGGGGTGATGTCTTTTGTCAGTGTAACTCTTCTTGTGAAACTGGGTAGTCAATATGTTTGGACGGACCTGCTTCACCTTCTCTTCTGCCACTGTCACAATGTCAAGGCCAAAGATAACTCTCTCATCTGACTTGGACCAACTCAGTGGTGTTCGACAGGGTTGTCCATAGAGTGCTTCAAAAGGCAACATTTTGTTGCTCTCTTGATAACTATTGTTATATGTGAATTTAGCATGTGGAAGGTGCTTGTGCCATTTCAGACCATCATTCAGGACACATGTGCGAAGTATATCTTCAATTATTTGGTTTACTCGCTCGGTCCGCCCATTAGTTTGAGGGTGATAGGCTGAGCTTCGGATGACGTGGGTGCCAAGGCAGTCATGTAGCTGTTCCCAAAAACTTGCAACAAAGATAGATCCTTGGTCAGAGATGATTGTCTTTGGAATACCATGATAGCAGATGATGGGTGATATGTATAGCTCTGCATACTGCCTGACCCAGTATCTGGTGGATATGGGTATAAAATGGGTTGACTTAGTCAAACGGTCCACAATGACCCATATGGAGTTATACCTGTGCGAGGTGAGCTGTAAACCCACAATAAAATCCATACATATGTCTTCCCACATCCAATCGAGGATACTCAAAGGTTGCAGATTTCTAGCGGGTCTCAGGTGATTAGCTTTAACTCTCTGACAGGTGTCACACTCAGCCACATATTTGGCTATCTCTCACTTCATTCTTGTCCACCAGAAGTTCTTCTTCAAGTCTTGATACATCTTGTTTGTTCCCGGATGGATAGAATAATGAGAGCAATGAGCCTCATCCATGATCTTGTGGTGGAGCTCAAAATCTTTCAGAACCACAAGGTGATCCTTGAACCATAACACTCTGTCGGTGTCTTCCTAAAAACATTGAGCTTCACCCAATTGCAGTCTTCCAATGTTTGTCTTCTGAGCAGCAAAGACATCTTCCTTGATAGTTGGAATGAGGGCTATGTTGTTCAGTCTGCCATGTGGAATAACTCGAAGACTTGGCTCTTCTGGATCACAACAGGATGAGAGAGATTGAACTACTAGATGATTGTAGTGGGACTTGTGACTTAGAGCATCTGCAACCACATCTCCAACTCATAATCCTTGATTAGTTCTAGCCACCTTTGTTGCCTCATATTCAAGTCTGACTGAGTGAACGAATATTTCAGATTTTTGTGATCCATATAGATGTGCACTAGATTACCCAAGAGATAGTGCCTCCAGACCTTCAGTGCATGAACGATAGCCAAGAGCTCTAAATCATGAGTCGGGTAATACTCTTCATAACGTCTAAGCTATCATGACGCATAGGTGATGGCACGGCCGTTTCGCATGAGTACACCTCCTATACCTGTAGCTGATGCATCACAATACACATCGAAGGGCTTCTCGATGTCAGGTTGAGTCAATACGGGGGCGGTGGTGAGAAGCTTCTTCAGAGTGAGAAATGCCTCTTCACATTGTTGACTCCATTTGAACTTGGCATCCTTCTCTAGGAGTTTGGTCATTGACTTGACAATCTTGGAGAAGTTTGGGATGAATCAGCGATAATATCCCGCTAATCTGAGAAAACTACGGATTTGCATTACCGATTTTGGAGACTTCCATTCGAGTGCCTCTTGGACTTTGCTCGGGTCAACTGCAATAACCTCTGCTGAAATGACATGTCCAAGAAACGGAACCTCCTTTAACCAGAATGCACACTTGCTAAATTTGGCGTAGAGTTGGTGCTCGTGGAGCTGTTGCAGTATAATCCAAAGATGTTGCTCATATTTTTATTCAGTCTTGGAGTAGACCAAAATGTCATCAATGAATATGAAGACAAACTTATCCAACTCCAACATGGACATGGAATTCATCAGGTACATGAAATGTGCAGGAGCATTGGTAAGTCCAAACAACATAACCAAATACTCATACAACCCGTACCTGGTGAACAATGTAGTTTTAGGAATGTCCTCCAAACGGATCTTGATTTGATGATAACCTGAATAGAGATCGACCTTGGAGAAGACCTCAGCACTTGCAAGTTGATCAAACAAAATGTTGATGTGGGGCAATGGATATTTGTTCTTGACGGTGATGGCATTCAAAGGCTGGTAATCCACACATAACCTCAAGGATTGATCTTTCTTCTTCACAAATAATGACGGGTAACCCCAAGGTGAAGAACTCAGACAGATGTACCCCTTGTCCAATAGTTTCTTCAATTGTATCTTCAATTCAATTAACTCCTTGGGTGTCATCTTCTATGGTAATCTGGATATAGGTGTCGTACCGGGTTGCAGTTCAACGGTGAACTCTACATCTTGATTTGGTGACATTCCAGGAAGATCATCGGGAAAGACATCAGGAAACTCACAGGTAACAGGAATGTTTTCTTGGTTCTAAGTAGTTGTTTGGTGAACTGAAGGACTTGCAATAGAGGATGATGATAGTTCAAGAACATCAATGCCATGAATGGGAGAGTCTAAGTGTACCACTCGAGCAGCAGTGCCTTGTGTGCCTTTATCCAACCCATTCCCAGTATTACATCAATTCCTTGACCATCCAGAATGATAAAACTGGGCTTATATACCTTTGCCGCTAAGTTGAGAGGTGTGTGCATAACCATTTGTTTGGTGATTATCTTCCCTCCTGGGGTACTAATCATATAGGGTGTGTTTATGTGTTAAATGATCAACTGACATTTTTTGGTACATGCCTTGCTGATGAAATCATGAATAACACCGAAATCAAACAAGATGACTATGGGTGTCCGTTTAGAGAAAACATACCCACGAGAACTTGCTCACCCTCTGGAATGTCCTCCATGGTGGTGTAGTTCACACGACCAGTCTTGCCAATGACAACCTTCTGCTGACCACGTGGTGGATGGTTGACATGGCCCGGAGCTGAGTTCTTCCTCGGAGCAGGGCACTCTCGTGTGAAGTGGCCCATACAACCATAGTTGAAGCAGGTGTGGGAAGCGGCTCTAGTGGTCAGTGGCGCAGGAAGATACAACACAGGCGGTGGTGATGGTAGAGCCTTTGGTGCTGCCTGTTGATGTGGATGTGGATGTGGATGGGAAGCCCACTGTTACTATCGATGCTGGTGCTGATGTTGATGAGGGTGGTAGGTGGGGCAAGGATGATACATCATCCGGTACTTTGGAGGAGCACTACCGTATGGGGCTGCCACAACCTTCCTCTTCTTACTCTCCTTGTGAGAATGGATGGCATCATCTGTAATGATGGCATTGCTCATGAACTCCGAAAAAGTTTTGCTAGTGTTGAGCGTGCTTCTGCAGCTTGGTGGAGAGACTATTCATGAAATGGTACTTTTTCTTCTCATCAGTGTCAACCTACTCCAGAGCATATTGTGCCAAATGGTTGAACAACTTCGAATAGTCATGCACAGATGTTCCACCTGCTACAGGCTCATGAACCCCTGATGCTTTCTCTTCATAATGTCTGCCGGGATGTGATGGGCGCAAAAGGCATCACGGAACTCGACCCACAACACTTGGTAGTTCGCAGGGCGAGTGGCGCTGTAGTTGGCCCACCACACGCCTGCATTTTCTAGAAGCTACTGGGCAAAGAGGGCCTTCTGCTACTCCGTGCAATGGAGGAGCCCAAACTTGGACTCGATGGTGCTCAACCAATGGTCAACCTCCAGCGGCTCACCCGCTTCAGCAAAGGTCGGCCGAATTTTCCTAGCCCCATTGCCACCACAAGCGGAGTTGTTCATGAGCTGATGCAGTAGCTCGGTCTACTCATCCGTTGACTCAAGAATGGAGGTGATGGCTTGAGCCAAGGTCGGCAGCGGAGGTGGGTTTGGTCCATTCGCCTGAGAGGCATCGGCATCAGTCCTTCCATTGTGAGTGTTCACCATGTTATCATCCAAATGAGTCACCATTAGCTTTGAAATTAGATCTCAGTAATAGTCCAAACTTAACCAACAGTAAAGGTGACAACTTGAAAGTAAAATGCAAAAGAGTTAAATCTCTCCTGACTGTGCAGCAATCAGAAATTTCATGTTTTGGTGCCATTAAGGCCAGAATCTGACTTGGATCTCAACATAAAAGATATAGATAAGTTCCTCATCTTTCCAACGGTTATTTGTATACCCCAATATGATAAACGGGTTAGGAGTTATAATTTTTGGAAGTCGACCAGACTTCTGGAATCCTGTTCTGAGCAGAATTGAGCAGTCTGAAAATTCTGAACTGTTGACCCCAAACCGAATGCAATCTCAGGAAACTTTCAGTACCGGCATTGTAGTTAACTTCTTCAGATTTCCAGCAGTTATTCATACGCCCAAATCCGATAAACAGAACAAAAGTTACGGTTTGCGGAATACAGTGCATATGTTCAGAAATTTCAGCATCGATTAGAAACGCAACCGAATTTCCATAACACGATAAAAGTGGTTCCATCACAAATTACATCTAGATACAAAAGGCCCTAGGTGCCACTGATTTCCACCACTTCATAATGACGAGAAGTGACTCTAGCTAATCTAGTGCTATGACTCCAAATGCTAAAACAAAACTAGGACTATGAGGAACACACAGGATCCTTGATAGTCTTACAATGACGGACAACATAATTGTCCTCTACTCCGGACATGCCCTGAACCTCCTCAGAGTCCTCTGGATCCTCATCCTATGGCAGTAGCTCATGCAGGTGGTGCACGATGTCCATGAGCTCCTCAACCTGAGCCTGACTCTCGTCCAGTTGCTGGTCTCTCGCCTCTAACTCTACCTCCAGGTGCTGGATGTAATTCCTGGCGCTATCCATCTCATCGTTTGTGTGCTACAACTGCGTGCGGGTGCTATTGAGCAAGTGAGACCTGGCCTGGAGGCAACGGTACGTCCATGACAGATCGTCGCTCAACTCCTTGTTGTGCCTCTTGGGGGAGTGTGCCTGCTAGAGTAGCTCTCTGTTCCCCTTCCTCGGCTCGTCGATGAGGTGGTCCTTAGCCTCTACCTGGTGGTTGTACTCCTCCAGGCGCATGCACTGGTATGTGCCAACCATCATGACCACCTGAAGTAGGGAGCTCATGTGGTGGGTGTAGCGTGCAGTGAACGCTCAACCCACGTGGTAGGTCTGCCGCACGGTGTCACAGTCAGTGGCCAAGTGCCTACTCCAAGTCGGGTTGCCCTCATCCTGCAGGTGTCGCTCGCAGAACTCCATGAGGGCCTGGTGGGTAGCCCTCTCCAACATGTCGTCTAGGTCATCTCCCGTGGCCGAAGTGGACCAAGTTGTCAGGCTCTGCTACTAGGGGTGGGGCAGGATGTCCACGTGGACCTCACAACGCCCATGCCCAACTCATGGTACAGGCAGCCATGGTACGAGCGGCTCTCCGTGAATACAAATCGACGTAGCATGTCCCGTAGCAGTGTGGGGAAGCCGGGACTGTGCAACCCATCATAACAGAGCCACCCGTCAGCACCAAGGGAGGCGTAGGGGTAGTCATCCATCTGTTGAAACAAGGAGAAATGGGTTAACATGTCATCCATCGAACTGAGGCAACAACAAATCAATACATGAATCTTAGCGGCAAATTTTGCAGTTCAGTTTTAATCGTTGGACAGAATCTGTTCTGGGTGAGCGACCATCGCTAAACTTGATGATGACCCTATTTGGTACAGATTCAGGAAAAGTGCATTATACAAAAGTTCTATATAACTTCGATAGCTTTCTAGAAAGTATTAACTCACCCTCATCCAACAAATAGTTCAGGAGTAATGATCTCTGAAATTTAATGGTGTTGCTGAAATTCCAGTTTCTGAACACGACGAACTGACCTGACTAATTTGAGGTTTCAGGCTATTTCCAAATGAGAATTGGGGAAACTCAAATACCAAAGTGGTAGGGGATTTCCTAAACTTTCCAGCAAGTAGTTAAACTCTAGATTTTGGATCAGAACAAGAAACTTATGACCATTGGAAGTGGACAGCAATTCTGATGTGTTTTCAGGTTAAGTCAGTTTAACAATCGACATAGGGTGGTTCTTTTGGTCATAATTCTTGTTGAGCTAATGGCTTTCGGAACTTGCTTTGGTATGCAATATGAGTATATGATGTCATGACAAATATGCCAGTCCTATACGTTCCTCTCCAAAAGATTTATTTTTGTCAAATATAGTTGGCGTACGTGTAGTCGGTGGCCAATCGCACTCATCCCCATGGTTACTTCTAATGAAATGACTTACACAATCGTGGTTAGCGTACCTGTAGAAAACAGAACAGATATATATACACATACATCATCACTTATCCCCCAAGTGGTGCCTATGCGTTTAACGCTGTGTGGACAACGCTGCATACGTTACGAGAACGTATTCACTTCTCGTGGAAGGGGTCCACAGGACATTCCTAGGTTCCCACGCTCTAGGTGCGCAGTCATGGTCAGTCACATGATAGACACGTAGTCCATATCGCACGATATGGATTGTCCTCGAGCAAGCCTCGTTTTGAGGGGATCGGTCCGGGATTCACCTCACTCAACGAGAGGTAACTTACCTTATTACTTGTCTGTATGTGTGTCATTACAGAATAGTAAGTTGAATAAAGTAAAACCTAGTTAGCTTGCCACCTGTTAAAACCATTGTAGTCCTTATATAGGAATAAAAGTGTTTTCTCACCGTAGGTTTTTGAAATATGGTCGTATGCGACATATTATACTCATAATGCTCTGATACCAGCTGTGACATCCCGCCCTTAAGCAAGGACGGTTAGTCATAACTAGGATCATCATGGGTTGTCATTACCGAAGCAATGTCGCATAATACACCACATACATAAATAGCCCAAATAAAAGTGTTATTACATAC
>VSTD030000939.1:0-14221 GCA_008808055.3 Sporobolus alterniflorus
GGTCACGTTGGGCCGTCGATCAGATTTTTCGTAGCTACTTTTTCTCATGGCCACTTGATATGTGGTCGTCGAGTTCTTGAGTCAAGTGCTCAAGATCGTCATCGTGCACCACTCTTCTTATTGTTGAGCCAGGTGCTTAAGATCATCGCCGTGCGCTGCTCTTCTTATTCAGATCATCGTCGTGTGACCCTGTGAATGACGACGTTCCGAACAACAATTGCATGCCCATCAGGAACTTCTCATCGTATATCCACGATGCCATGAGTTCACAAGGATGAATCTCAGTGCTTCCCCCATACCTGGTGCGTCTCTATCGACGTCCGGTCGTTAGATATTTGGAGTAGGATCACAGGGAACACAAGTCGGTGAGATCAATCTCATGTGAACACAAGGCATGAGATTTTATACTGGTTCAGGCCCTTGCGTGGAGTAATAGCCCTACGTCCAGTATTGATGTATTATGCTATTAAGATTGGTTTCTCTCTCTTTCTTTTGGGATCTTTCGGGGATTTCTTCCGGGGGTCTTCTGGATGTCTTCCAGATGTCTTCAATGTGGATCTATCCTCTCTATTTATAGTCAGAGAACCACCTCATAGAGTTTAGCTGGATCCTGACTCTAGCTCTAAAAGATAGAAACTCCTGATCCTAATCCTACTAGGAGTTATCTTTGAGTTATGATAGGACTCTTGATATGTTACTTGTTAGGCCCAACCTCTTTATGGGCTGATCTACCTGCCTGATCTTTGATATTCAGTGGCCAGCTAGTTCGGGTGAAAATTAAGGTGTCGTCTGGCACGATGTGGCAAAACGACGTGACATGGCCTTCATCCGGTCATCAACTTCATCATTGGCTATTCCTAGCTAGGGTGCCCCTACAGTATAGGATCCATCTGCCCTGGGACCACCTGTTGGGCCCTAGGGTGCAATGTGATTGTAGTAGCCTTGTGCTATAAAAGGCTGCATCAGGCGTTAGAACTCTCAAGGCCACTTAAGGCAAATGAGAGAAAAAGCCAACGCTTGAACAATACAACTCCTATTCTCCTATAGACGTATGGTATTACGCTCCGGCAGCCTGAACCACATAAATCTTGATGTCCACTGCGTTCATTCAAAGCTAGCCTCACAGAGAATTAAGCCCTCTACAACAAAAAATCACAGTGGGCTGCTCTTATAGCAGTGTCGGTGGAAGTGTCATAAAACCACATTGACATTTGGTGGGCCAGGAAGGGGGCTTTTTGTCATTCAGGGTGTTCCAGCTTCGCCAACATGGTGGACATACACTCCGTGGCTGCTTCCTCTTACCCATCTCACTGAGTGCAAGAGACTGAGAGAGAGGTCACTTCCTGCTCCCAGACGGGAAGATCCCGACGCGCTGGTGGCCACTCTATGGCCACGACTGCCACCAGCGGCGGGTGTCGAGGCCACACTGGTCATCACTCACCGGTTGCTCAACAAACCACCATCGGTGCACGCCTCCCCATCAGCCGCAGAGCAGTGGTGCCACAATGTCGATCAGCTCGTCATCACGACCACTAACACCCCGCACAATGAGGGAGGGCAGCAGGAGCCAGCGGCTGCACGTTCATGCTCCCCTCGACTGCGTGCACACCACCATCTGCTCGTGTGCCTCACCAGGCGTGCATACTGTTGAGCATTGTGATGGACGACCTCCGCGATGAGCTCATCCACCACCACCGGGGTGAGGATAGTCGCATCACCATTGAGCGCCACCGTGAAAGGCGCCGCAACATCGAGGGCCGCAACCTCGAGTGAGATTTTGAATCTCTTGCGCCGGCACGAGAGGCACCCGTGACGCATGCTATGTGACCCCCTAGCTCTCCAGTGGGCTCTGGGGGTGTATGACGCTTGCACCACATCTCCAGATGGTGGTCTGGCTGCGCAAATTCCAACCCCACCTGTAGATCTACTCC
Source organism: Sporobolus alterniflorus (assembly GCA_008808055.3). Lineage (NCBI taxonomy): Eukaryota > Viridiplantae > Streptophyta > Magnoliopsida > Poales > Poaceae > Sporobolus > Sporobolus alterniflorus. The sequence continues at coordinate 1,932 of VSTD030000939.1, forward strand.
ACCTCCATCCTCGTTGTAGGAGGAGATGAGACCATCATGGTCAACTATTTCCCGGTTGCCTTAACCGAGACGGTGCGGTCATGGCTCATGAACCTGCCTGAGGGCACTCTCATCTCTTGGTAGGAGTTGTGCCATCAATTCACAGCCAACTTCGAGAGTGAATACGTGCGGTCGGGCAATGAGACCGATCTCCTTGCCTTGCGACAGCGTCTAGGGGAATCTCTGCGCTCCTTCATCCATCGGTTCTCTCAGGTTCGTAACACCATTCCTCGTATTTCTAATGCTTCTATTGTAGTCATGTTTTGCCAGGGTGTGAGGGATGAGAAGATGCTCGAAAAACTCACCACGCATGACATCCAAGATGTCATGGAGCTTTTCAGCCTGGCAGACAAATGCGCCAGGGCCGTAGAGGGTTGTGCCTAGCATGCCCCACCTGCTCTGGAAGTGGGGAAGGGTGCCAAGCCCAAAGCTAGTGCTGCTACCCAGGGAGGTGGCAGCAAGAACAAAAAGGCCGACGACAGTAACCAACCACTAGCCGGAGCTCCTACCGCTGTAGTTGCCGCTACCGCGGTGGGTGGGGCTGAGGTCCCTGAGGTGACAAGTGCCCCCGTCAAGCGTCCGGCAGTGATGACAAAGGGGCACATTGTCCAATGCACAACTCCACATGCCATAGGGTCAAGGAGAGCTGGGAGATCAAGAAGCTCATGGAACAGTACCGCAAGTAGTTGAAGCAGCAGCGCGGCGACGGCGCGCCTTCCTGTCAGCGGGAGGGCAAACAGAAGGCAGACCATGAAGAGGTCAAGGAGGATGGAATGGGGTTATTACTATTTTGACTCTGAGTCCAGTGACAATGAGCGTCGCAAGACGCTCTACGTTATGTTAGGAGGTTCTTGGGACATCACCTCCTGTCGCATCGTCAAGAACCTGCGCTGAGAGGTGGCGGTAGTCGTACCTACCCCAAGGGTGGCCCCACACCACAGGTGGATGGAGACGTTGATTAGCTTCAACGTGTCTGACTACCCTAAGAGCATGGCAGGGGCCGGGCAGCTCTCGCTACTTGTCTCCCCTACCATCGTCAATGTCAAGCTATACCACATCCTTATCGACGGTAGTGCAGTGCTGAATCTGATAAGCTTGGTAGCTTTCAAAAAGCTATAGATATCGATGTCAAAGCTCTAGTTATCACACCCATTCTCTGGGGTGGGCCTAGTATTGGTTATTCCACGTGGATGTATCTCCCTCCCGGTCAGATTCGGGACGCCTGAGAACTTCCGCACAGAAAGTGTCCTCTTCAACGTCGCGAAGGTCAACCTCCCCTTCAATGCCATTTTGGGCAGGTCGGCCCTGTACCAATTTATGGCGGTTGCCCTTTATAGGTACCTAGTCTTGAATATGTCATCCCCCAATGATGTCCTCAAGATCCGCGGAGACTACAAGGCTGGCGTCTCTGCACTAGAAAAGCTTCAGGCTCTAGGTGCGTAGCATGAGGCTACAGCCGGACCAGGGAGTCCAGACCTGACTCCTTTGAGTTCATGCCAATGTGGCTCATCATCAGCACCCTGTGTGCAGCCCTCCAAGAAAGAGGACGTCCCTGTGAAGATTGTTCAGATTGGGCGGATGCTGCCCAGACCACCCGCATCGTAGGGGATCTGTCAACAAATAGGAACTCGTGCTCGTCACCTTCCTCCGGGCTAATGTGGACGTGTTTTCCTAGCAACTGTCGCAGATGCTTGGGATCCCCAGGGAGGTGATTGGGCACCATCTGAAGATTAACCCTGATGCTAGGCCGTTCCAACAGAAGCCATAGAGCGGCAGAATTTTATTTAAGAGGAGATTAAGAAGCTGCTTGATGCTGGTTTCATCTGGGAGGTCCACCACCCACGGTGGGTGGCCAACCCTGTTGCCGTCCCCAAGGCAGGAAGGAAGCTTCGGATGTGCATCGACTACACTAGTCTTAATAAGGCATGTTCAAAAGACACTTTCCCTCTTCCATGAATAGATCAAATCGTGGACTCTACTTCTGGCTGTGATCTATTGTGCTTCCTAAATGCCTATTCCAGTTTCTATCAAATACCAATGCCTAGGGAGGATGAAGAGCATACTACATTTATAACAGTAGATGGTCTCTTTTGCTATGTCTCCATGCCTTACGGTCTTAAGAATGCTCTTCCTACTTTTGTGCGTGCTATGCATAAGACATTCGATGACCTCATTAGAGACTTAATAGAAGTGTATATCAATGACATCATTATCAAAATTAAGTCACGTGCATCTCTGTTAGACAACCTTGCCTAGGTCTTTGACAGGTTGCGAACAACCCGTACCAAGCTGAATCCGGACAAATGTGTATTCAGGGTCACTGCGGGCAAGCTACTTGGTTTCCTGGTTTTCTATCGGGGAATTGAGGCAAACCCAAAAAAATCAGGATGATTGAAGCGATGTGGCCTCCTGTCCACATCAAGGATGTGCAGAATCTCATGGGTTGCTTGGCCGTGCTGAGCCAGTTTATCTCGAGACTGACTGAGCGGGCTCTCCCGTTCTTCAAGTTTTTGCACAAGTCTGGACCTTTCATCTGGACTGCGAGGCAGAAGAAGCGTTCCAGGAGCTCAAGTAGTACCTCACGTCGCCGCCGATTATAGTGGCTCCGGAGCCTGGAGAGCCTCTCCTATTCTACGTCACCGCAATAGTAGAAGCTGTGAGCATGGTACTGGTCGCCGAATGGTCGGAGCCCCCACAGCCTCAAGAGACCAAAGAGGCCTCTACAAATGGTTCAAGAGCCCAGGATCCAGAACCAGCAGGGAGACCTGGAGTCATGGTTGCAGCCGGTCCCAGCTCCCAGAGGTGTCCCCAGCTCCTGAATCCCAAGGCGGAACCAATAGCGCCACTGTGCCCCAGAACCCGAGGCATTTTCGGATCCCGGGAGCCACAAGCCCTCAGGGTCCGAGCCCATGGAGGTAGATGAATCAGACCCCCCCAGGGCAGGTCGTACCATCTAGTGCCCGGTGTACTATGTCAACGAGGTCCTCCATGACGCCAAAACAAGGTACCTGGAAGTGCATAAGCTACTCTATGCAGATTGCATTGCATCCAGGAAACCACGCCACTACTTCCAAGCTCACAACATCTCGGTGGTGACCTCATACCCATTGAGGGTCGTGCTCCACAATCCTAATGCGACTGGCAATATCACTAAGTGGGCTACAGAGTTGGCTGAGTTTGAGCTAGACATCGTCACGCATCATGCGATTAAGAGTCAGGTGCTCACTGATTTTGTGGCAGATTGGTCGCTGCCACTAAGCCTCCCAGGGGAGCCGGACGGTAGTACACCAGAACTGCCAGCTCTGATGTTCACCGACCCTCACTGGACCCTCTTCTTCGACGGCTCCTCGTGTAAGCAAGGGGCAGTGCGGGAGCCCTGCTCCTTACTCCAGTTGGGGAATAGTTCAAGTACATGGTGCACCTAGAGTTCAAAGCAACCAACAACATAGTAAAGTATTAGCCCTGATCTTTGGGCTAAGCACCGCTCTGTCCCTTGGAGTCTGGCAGCTGCTTGTGAAGGGTGACTCCAAGCTCATCATCAAGTAAATCAAGGGCAAATGCTGCTGTAATGACCCATAGTTGGCTGCGTACCTACTCAATATCCAGAAGCTAGAAAAGGATTTCGAGGTCCTAGACTTGCACCACATCCCTCGTGTGGAGAATGTAGTAGCTGATGATCTGTCAACAAAGGCTTCCACCTGGGCCCCAGTCCCAGATGGTCTTTGAAAGATGGCTACAGCAACCAATAGCCCGGCTAGCCAAACCAGGTAAAGGGGGCGAGGCCACCACCTAGAGGCTAGCGGTCCCAGCGGCCCTGATTCCATGGAGCCCGCCAAGGATCGTAGGCGTCACGGGGGACTCCGTGCACCCCGGTGCGCAAGATCCAGAAGCTCAAGTTGGTCCTGATACATGGATAACAGAGATTCGAATCTACCTGAAAGACAATATCCTTCCCGATGATAGTGCATCTGTTGACCGGATTGCCCGTTTGGCTAAGAGATACACGCTGGTAGAGGGGGATCTCTACAGGTGTGGCGCCAATGGCATCCTAATGCGGTGTATTAGCCGGGTGGAAGGCTGCGAGATGCTCACAGAGGTCCATGGAGGCAAGTGTGGGAATCATGCATCTTCTTGCACGTTGGTCAGTAAAGCCTTTCGGCATGGATTTTACTGGCCTACCGCCCTCCAGGACGTCGTCGACCTGGTAAAGACCTATCACACGTGCCAGTTTCATGCCAAACAGATCCACACATCGGTGTAGATGCTGCAAATGATCCCACCCTCATAGCCATTCGCTGTTTGGAGACTGGACATCCTGGGGCCATTTCCCCGAGCCGTCGGACGGTACCGGTATCTCTATGTCGCCATCGACAAATTCACCAAGTGGTCGACCCCTGTGGTCAGGATCAATAAGCAATCCGCAGTCAAATTTATCAAGTCCATCATCTGTAGGTTTGGTGTCCCAAACAGGATCATCACTAACAACGGGTCCTAGTTCACCAACAGCGCATTCCAAGGGTACCACGAAGATCATGGCATAAAAATCTACTATGCCTCCGTTGCTCATCCAGAGACCAATGGCCAAGTGGAGAGAGCCAACGCAGAAATCATTAAGGGTCTCAAGAGTCGCACCTATGATGGTTTGAAAAACATGGCAAGAAGTGGATCAATGAGCTTCCGTGTGCGCTATGAGGAAACCAGACATCATCCAGCCGAGCCACTAGGGAGACGCATTTCTTTATACTCTACGGGGCTGAGGCCGTCCTCCCCCCCGAAAGTCACCATAGGCTCCCTATGTGTCCAGGCATACGACGAAGTCGTGCAAGACCAGCTCCGGCGTGAGGATATCGACCTCGTTGATGAAAGAAGATGGCAATCTGCTATTAAAAATGCATAGTACCGCCAGGCACTCAAACGCTACCAAGAGCGGTTCGTGTGCAGCAGAGAGCTCCAGGTGGACGATCTGGTGCTCCGGCGGGTGCTCACTCGAGAAGGAGCTAACAAGCTCTCCCCCGGCTGAGAGGGCCCCTTCCGCGTGACCTAGGTATGCTGCCCTAGATGTGTCCGCCTGGCTACAGAGGATGGAGAACCACTGCACAACCCATGGAACATAGAGCACCTCCATAAGTTTTATCCTTAGTACAGTGGTGAGACTACCTCTTCTTGTGTATGTACCGTAGTGCCTAGAAGCAGCGCTTGGAACAGTCTTGCTCCAGTGGGATCCGCTCCCCCTATTGCCCAGAGTAAGCCACTGCCTTCCTGTATAGCCAGCCTTCTCCTATGAATAAATAGTATTACGGGAAGTTTCTGTCTCGCCCTGTGTATTTTTCTTGTTCACAAAATTATGCTTCAGTCTTGGGTTTCCCCTGTTAACTTACCCCCTGTGTTATTGGTTCCGTTTCTCATGGCCTGTTGCTTGTATAAGTTGTGCAATCCTGTCATGGGTGGATCTTGCTTGAGGTACCTGCATTCTGCCTGAAGGGTTGTGGTCTAACTTTTCTTTAGGGGTCTGCTCTACCAGATGGCCACCCCTAGGAACAGCTAGTGCTAATGAGAGGTCCAAACAACACGGCCACCCCTAGGAACAGCTGGTGCTAATGAGAGGTCCAAACAACACAGTCTGCTTAGCTTGGTCCTGTACCCTAAGCATGTGTGCTTTGTCTTCCTGACGCTACAGGCCAAGTACTGGGGGCCAGATGGTGGGCATCCCTAACTAATGGTTTAATTACCCCCTAGACAGTATCACACTAAATTATCCAAGCTTTGCAATATGAACAAGGACTCTCATGCGTAACTAAGATCGGCAGTCTGGGGTACGAGCCCCACAAGGATAATTACTGCTTTCCACGCTCTGTTTTGCAAGATGTTTTGACACATGATGGGATCTAGACCCGTCGTCTTCAAACACGATGGCGGATGCTGCCGGACCCACCGGCAGTGCCCCCCAGGGGCCCGCCATCGACGTCGTCTTCAAAACTTGGTGGCAGCCACTGCCAAACCCACTGGCAGCACCTCCCAGGGGGGCCTACCATCGATGTCATTGTCAAACTCAGTGGTGGACGCTGTCAAACCCGCTGGCAGCGTGCCCCAGGGGCCCGCCATCAACATCATCTTCAACCTCGATGGTGGACGCTGCCGGACCCACCGGCAGCACCCCATAGTTCAACGGCGCGGACACTCATAGCAAGCTCCTCCGCCTGTTTGATGGTGTTGTTGGCTCAGGCCTCACCAGAGGCGTACAACTCCTTGGCCTCCGCTAGCATCCACTGAGAGTCACGGTCGCAGCTATTGATGGCAGTCTGTAGCCTGTTCAGCAGCTCCTCCCTTATGTCAAGGTGCTATTGCCTAGCCTCTGCCCTTGCCCTCTCCGTCGTTGTCTGCTCCATGAGCATGGAAGCCCACTGCAGCAGGCGTCGTCGTTCATCGACGATCCCACCACTCTCCCAGCGGAGCACGTTCTAGGCCTGGGTAAGCGCCCAGTGGGCCGTACCCATGGCCTCGTTGAGGCAGACATCCCTGGGGGCCCTAAGCGTGGGGTGCCCCAGGATGACCTCAGGCTCCATGTCGCCGCCAACCTCGGCCCTTTTGGTGGGGGAAGATGCGCCCCCTGATGCACCAGCCAAGCTAACAGGATCATCAGCGGCCACCTCTTTGGCTGTGACAATAGTGGCACCCCCACTGGTGGCCGCCTATGCAATGGCACCCACTGCAGTAGCCGCGTCGGTAACCGGGACCCCGCCGACACCAACAGCCTCATCACTCGGTTGGGCTTCGATGGTGTCCTGGGGCTCAGCAACTTGGGCTACACCCACAACACTGGGCCCCTAGAAGGGGCGACCTGCCTGGGGATGGCACGCTATACGCCGGAGAAACTAAATTAAAAACACAGACGTGGTACAAGAAATGGCAAATGAAGGGTCATGTAGCGTACCGAGGCTTCCAGGAGCCGAGGAATTGCCGCTTGCCTGAAGGTGTAGAGCCACTAGGCGCAACCACCCTCTTGACGCTTGTCGATGAAGCCGAAGATGGGCCAGAGCCTGCAGTCATTGCACCACTTTCGGTCTTCTTCGTCGCCTCCTCTGAGGCCAACTTCTTCGTCGCCGCCTCATTGGTGGCCTTCTTCCTCACAGCCACCTTGTCTGAGGTCTTCTTCTTCACCACCACCTCATCAGCGGCCTTCTTCCTCGCCGCCTCATCGGCGGCCTTCTTCCTCACAGCCGCCTCGTCAACGACCTTCTTCTTCACCGTTGCCGCCTCCATGGTGGCCTTCTTCTTCTTTGCCGCCTCCTTGGCACCCTTCTTTGCTGTGGCTGCATGCACAGCCTCTTTCACTACAGCAGCCCTTGTTGACGTCGCCATGTCGCCCGCAGCCGAGCTGTCGCTAGACCCCCGGGCACCGTTGCCCATGCCGCTACTGATGAAGCAGACCTCTGCGTGTGGGCGGCTTGAGGGGCCTACCAGCTATTCATCTGCCCTGGCCGCGTGCCCTCATCCGCCTCTGCAACGGGACATTGTCATCATCATCAAATGATACTTCGTCGTCGTTGCGGACGACTCACACCACCTTCCCCTTTCCCTTGCTGGGGGCTGGACTGGGGGCAGCACCGCCCTGGCCGCCCACAACACCCACCCCAGGGATTTGTATGCCTCGGGACTAGTCGCCCTTCTAGATCGGTGCAATGCCAATGTCATCCATCGAAGGCATTGCCAGCATCAACATCAACCTCACGGCCTAATCCATGTAGAGTGGCTGGCAGGACGTCGGAGGCGTGACAAAGTCGTGGGAAGACGGATCGGGGCTCAGCTTCCCCATCATGAGTGCCAACGCCTCCTCGCTTAGCGCAGACCCATCACCACGCTCTAGCCACGTGACATCGTTCACCCCGGTGTAGAGCCATGTCGGGCGAGTACGCTCCTGGAGGGGCGTGATGTGCTTCAACATGTAGTCGTGCAGCACCATCATGGATGTGAGCCCACTCTTGGCCAGGATCCAGATCCTACCCAGCATGGGGTTGTAAGCTGGCTCCAGACCGGGGTCTTGCTCCCAGTCGATGCGGGGGGCCTTCGGTGCGGCAGTCGGTAGCTTCAACCGCTCATGAGCGTCTGCTTGCACTAGTAACCAGTCCTCCCTCTACCACTCCCACCTACCGGGGCTAAGGGCGGTGAGGTTCTTTGAAGAACCCTTCATTCGGTGCTGGAAGTAGTAGCCACCGAGGTGAGGTGGCTGCCTGTTCACTGAGCGCAGCATGTGGAACCACCGGAACAGGCGCACTGACAGTTGCACCCCCATGAACATCTCATAGAAGTGGGCAAAGATCACCACCAGCGTGATGGAGTGTGGCGATAGGTGTTGAAGCTGAAGTCCATAGTGCTCCAGCAGCATGAGAAAGAAGGAGGAGAATGGCAGCATGAGCCCGGCCAGGGCGTACACCGAGAAGTAGACAAAGTCACCAGGTTGAACGAGCGACAACATCTCGTGCCACATCTTCGAATCATACCTCGGGGACTGCCACCCGATCACCTTCCTCAGCGCTCTGGGATCGTTCTCAGACTGGCAGCGCAAGGTGGGAAGGCTGGACGCCATGGCCGCAAGTGGTGGTGGATGAAGGATTGGAAGAAGAGGCGAAATGCTAGACAGCAAGAAATAGGAGTCAAAAGAGAAGGGTGCAAGGAAAGCGTAGATCCGATCTATGGATTTCGTCCCATTTATCTACTCCTATAACGGGGAACTGACTTATGCGGCGCTTGGTGTTCGCATTCCCCACGTAAGTTTACCCCCTCACTGATAGGGGGCTTGGGGCCCGCCCTTCAGTTAACAAGAGTCAAAAGATCAGTGAAACCGGCATTAGGAGGTGTAGCATCCTTCGTAGCATGTCCCAGACATGCGCAGCGTCACGTCGTTTTGGGAACCGCTGCCATGATCGCCTCAGCCCCTGCATATCCCATGGCGCAGTAACAAGTCGTTGCTAGGGGAACACCTAGCGAGACATCACGGTACCCGCGCCGCGCACCTCGGCTCCTCTGTGACCTGTCAAAAATTGACACGTGCCCAATGGTGGAGCCGCGCTATCACTTCAGAATCATCAAGTACAAATATCATCAAAACTGCGCATGGAAAAGGTATTGGCCCCACCTGTGGGTCCGTCGCCTCTCTCAAGGTGGGCTCAGGGGCCACTGTTGGTACCCTGCAGACCGGGTACCCCTGTGCACAAGACTTAAAAAATCAGCCCCACGGCTTCAGACCCGCTCTCAGTGCCAAAAGAGCTCTGGCTCTGCCACGTGCCCCGAGGAACAGAGCACACCACCCGCCAGGAGAGGGCTCCGGTGTCACCATGTGTGCCATGGCAATAGAGCGCGCCACCCGCTAGGAAGGGGCTCAAGTGTCACCATGTGCCCCGAGGCACTGAGCGCACCACCCGCTGGGAAAAGGCTCCGGTGTCACCACGTGGCCCGAGGCACCAAGCCCGTCACCCGGCAGGAAAGGGCTCCGAAATCGCCACGTGCCTCGCGGCTCTAGGCCCGCCCCCTGCATGGGAAGGCTCAGGTGTCACCATGTGACTGAGGCACCAGGACCACCGTCTGGTAGGGCTCCGGTATCGCCATGTGTCATGTGGCTCCAGTCCTACTTCCTGGTGCAGGAAGGCACCAGAGCCGCCATGTGCCCGGTGGCCCTTGACCTCCGAGCGTGCTCATGCATTCCCAAGACGCTTGACACCAGGCTCATTATGGCCTCGCCAGGCACGCGGTGTTGGCAGCACATTAAATGTGTATGTGACAGGCCATACGCAACGTATGCCTGGCATTAAATGTGTAAAAGACATTGACGCGGCAGGATGGCGACAATACATCATAGACCTGGTGGACAGACGTAACGGGTAAGCAACAGTGTGAGGTGACCTGACTGCCACTACAGTACCAGACGACCCGTCAACCCGTACTATAATGCGCATGGGCGTGATGTGACAGAACGATGTGACATGGCCTTCATTCGGTCATCAACTTCATCATTGGCTATTCCTAGCTAGGGTGCCCCTACGGTATAGGGTCCAACTGCCTTGGGGCCACCTATTGGGCCCTGGAGCGCAATGTGACCATAGTAGCCTTGTACTATAAAAGGTTGTAGCGAACGTTAGAACTCTCGAGGCCACTCAAGGCAACCGAGAGAAAAAAGTCAACGCTTGAACAATACAACTCTCATTCTCCTGTGGGCGTGAATAATACAACTCACATTCTCCCGTGGACGTAGGGTATTACGCTCCAGTGGTCCAAACCACGTAAATCTTGGTGTCCACTATATTCATCTAGAGCTAGCTTCCTAGAGACTTAAGCCCTCTCCAATAAAGAACCACAGCAGACTGCTTTTATAGCAGTGTTGCTGATGAAAATGTCTTAAAACCACTTCGACACAAGAGAGATTACAGATTTGAATATGATATATCTCATGCTCACAATAATTCATATCAATGTGGAGATCAAATCATGACTCAAGACAAGAGTCTCTCACATGCTAATTTTATCCGCCAACAAGGCATGATATCATCATAATTTGCACATATATAAAAAGGAATGTATTCTTTGTACAGCACATGCTCTAGATTCATATCACGAACCCAAGAGATATAGCTGTCATCCCATCCCGGTTTGTGTCATTTGACCAAACCATAACATGGGGCTGTTAATATGTTCTCACTGTGATTTATATCTGAAGATCAAATCTATAAATGGATGAGACCTTGATCTTAATCCCGCTTAGTATCCAGGAACCAAAATGATGACTTGAGATGAAAGTTTCATAGCCTGATTTCCATCCATCGACAGGGCCAAATCAAAAGGCATAACTCATATAGGAGGGGAGGGAGGATCTGTGAGTAGCCTTAAGAAAACTGAACCACTGCCCGTGGATTCTCACCTTCACGGATCTCCTGCAAATGGTGCTTGCCAACGTGCTGCTGCCAGTGATGTAGGAAAACGAAAGGAGCGAGAGCACAGAGGGTCGGGGAATTGGAGAACAGAGCGTCTGGGCGTCGGTGTGTGTGTGGAGAGTAAAATGATCGGGGGGCTCCTGGACTGGGAGCAGTATGGAGTTGGGAGAGCGGAAGGGAAAAATGATCAGGGATGCGGGGGCGAGCCATCTTGCCTCTTGGCTGATATTTATAGAGGAGAGTCAACATCAGTTTGCTTGACTTCCAAGTTCGCGGTAGCAGGAGACTCTAATCGTGCGGACGTGGGCTATTTCCTTTGCTGCCAAGCTCAGCGGTTCACGGTAATTAGACTCCTCCCTTTTTTTTGTTTGATTTCTTTTACTCGTTAATAAGCGGCAGCGCGCTGCGGCACGTACAACAGCTCCTCACTAGCTTCATGCGAGACACATGGCTTGCTAATTGATTAGCCCTCCTTTTTTATTTATTAATCACACGGCAAGGTTGTAAGTGGACGACTCTTTTCTTTCTCTAGAGCGGACTTGGTCCTCAGCGGTTCCGGCTAATTAGCCTCTTATTTGTTTCTTTATTCCTTAATCATCCGGCAAGGCTGCAAAGCAGGATGATTTTCTTTTCCACTTCGTGGGCTCAATGGCTTTTTCCATTGGGCCGTGAGCATGTGGGTTGTGTGAGCGACCGTATTTTCACATTGGCCACATATACACACATTGATTTTATACAAGACAATAACGATGTTGGTCGCCTTGCTTGTTTGTTGAGCTTGGTCAAGCATAGTAGACATTGGATACTTTTATTTGATGAAATGATTAATTATTGTTCCGTGTATTCTATGGGCTCCCTTAACTTCTGGTGTCGTATCACCGTAGCGGGCACGTATATACATACTTGTTTCATGAGAGAGAAGCTCATAGATAGTTTGATATGCCTTCATTTTGTGAAGGGACTTACGACATGGCTAACGTAACTATTATGTTTTTTAATCAATTCGTATCCGACTAATTAGGTGATTAAGAGAAACAATGCTTAATGAGTTTCTGACCAGCCATATTTTTTATAGGCTGCGTATTATGATGAATTGCGTATATCTCAACATGGCGGCAGCTATGTGTCAGTATTATTCATGCTTTATTTTTTCTATGCATACATATTCAATATTTAGTTTGAAATATTGAATACTTTTTTACAATTTATTTTAAATAGTATATTTCTTATGACTTTGAAGTGTTTTGAATTCATGTTTTAAGTTGCACAAAATTTGTGTCAACACTAGAACCAGCAATTTTCTAGCCAGAACATTTGATTTTGGGAGGC
>VSTD030000940.1:0-14218 GCA_008808055.3 Sporobolus alterniflorus
CATGTACTAACAAGAATGCACGTCAGCTAAAGATAAAGTATAACAGTACCACTGAATCACCACGCCTTCTTTCATCCCAGTCATATTCTCTTCTTCTGTCAAAGCGGTTATCATCATAACAGTCATCTCTTTGGTTCCGGCTGCGACTTTTGGCACGAGGAGATCTTGATCTAGACCGTGATCTTGACCGATCATCACGCCCATGTGATCGAGAACGGCTATGTCGCATGCATGAACCATCACCTCTTTCACGGCTCAATCCTCTTCTGTCACGTTCACTCTCACATGAATCACGCCTTCTCCAGCTCCTGCTTGTCTCATAATCTGAATCGTAGCTGTAACGTTCATATTCATGATCTCGCTCATAGCTGTCCTCTCTGTTTTGGTGAGAGCCACCGCGGTAGCGGTCCTCAAACTCACCATGAAACTCTGGACGGTCTCTACTTCCAATCCTTTTGTGCCTATTAGCACCAAAATCACGGTGACTGCCAGATTCATGGTAGTGGTCAGCAGCATGGTAATTATAATGGAATCTATTAGCTCCTCTATAATCATTGTCATGCCTTCTATGATCTCTGGTAGTGGCATATTCCTCATCATGATTTCTTTGAGGCTGAGACCACATAGAGCCAACAGGGGGTGGTGGTGGATACATATCTCTATCATGTACATTATGAGAGAATGCACCGCTTCCATATGAATCTCTAGGAAAGCATCCGTCAACAGATCTCCTACCATTATATGATCGACCAGGCCTGCAAATTGAGTTGGTATGGACAATATGATAATGTGAAAAGGCAATATAAAGTGAAAAGCATATCAAGGTTTCACAGGAAATAATGGACCTCAATGGAACAGCTAACATGGCATCAAGATGGTTAATCGACCTACCTGAAATTTGGCTCATTGCTGATACCATACCCATCTGGTCCCTGTAGATTCAACAGAATAAGTGGAGTCAGCAACAAATTCTACAGAACAGGCAGGTAAATCCATTCCATTTTAAGCAATCGCCTCCTCTGGAAGTCCTTTACAACTAACACTGGTTACACGAAGGTCAACCAAATGGCCAATAAATCTGCAATTTTCATCATCCTTGGTACTTAGTAAAGGAAAAGGCTGAAATTACACTGTTGTTGTCCCATCCATGTTGTGGAGCATAACGGCCATGATCCATTTCCGATATTCAGCACAAGTGTTATCCTGGAAGGTTCTTCCTGATATTTCAGACTCTTGGATGCAGATTCTTTTTTTTTTGGGTGTATATCCTGTAAACAAATACATGATATAAAAAAGTTAAGGAAAAAACAATGAAACCACCTTGGGCCGCTAATATATTAGTTTCAGATTCAGGCTACTCGATTAATTGAGCACTACTTTATTGAGCCACATACAATACAACCACAATCAACAGGAGCAGGTGCTCACTTTCCAGTTCTTATAGTGGAAATCGGTTAGTAGTTAATGCACTATGTAGGGCATTAATGAATGTGAAACAATTTGTATGGAACAGAAATGTAAAGAGTCCCCATGATGATCCAAATGGTGAATAAAAATGTTTGGCACAGAACATGAAGTTAGCAGTATGCCGGTATTATGGCGAAAAGGAATCAGATAGGCAGTTAATTTACACCAATAATGTTATACATAACATACAAACTTTTAGGCATAAATGCCACGGTAAAAGAAACGCTAGGCGAGCAGCGATCCACCGCCTAGCGCTTAGGCACACCTAAGCATTTTCCTAAGCGGTAGGTATTATTTATTTAAATTTCACTAATAATACAAGGCTGAAAAGGAAAAAGGAAAGGAAAAAAGAACATAACAAGCGTTGGGCTGTATTCTGCTGACCCATCAAGCCCATCAAACTGTCATCTACTGGCCCATCAAGCTGTCATATGGTTGCCCTAGTCTCTCAGCAGAGGCACGACTAGCCACCACAACTGCCACCAGCATGGAGAATCTTGGGGATGGCCGGATGGAGGAGCTCGAGGTCACTGGCAACCGGGCACACAAGGATGACGAGCAGGAGTGTTTCTGCTCAGATCTGGTGGCATGGCCTTGGGACCGCGGGTCATGGCGTGCTTGAACTCAGCTCCGGTCAGTTCCTTTCCAATCCTAGTCTGCACATATTCCCTTTTCTTCCCGGTTGCTGGTGAAATACATCCCTTCAAGCCGCTCCGCCCGTTAAGCACCACCCCGTGCCCGTTTTCCATCTCACTGACCACCCTCGACACAATCTGAATGCTTACCGCACACGCACCCCCAAAGCGAGGCGGGAGGGCACCGCTTAGCGCTTCAGCACGTGTAAGCGAGCGCTTTTTTACACTTTTTTCATGGCATAAATGTTAACTTATTGGTGTGTCTCACAGAATAGTAGGTCACAAGCATGAGCTGAGGTTGAGTCCACTTTAGTTTGCCCTGTTTACATACAATAATCACCTTTCATTTATTAATGTATAAATTCCTACCAAAGTGGTTGGAGCCTTCCCCGGACCCTGTGCAAACGGGAGCTACATGCACCAGGCTACCCACTTTTTTATTCAATCATGTATATACACTGGAATTGGAACTCTGAATTAGATGAGGTGGGTGTGAAGTAAGGTTGACATAAGAACTCTACAATTCGAATTGATTCAGCATTTAAATATCAAAGCAGAAAACAAAGTGACAGCAGTGTAAATCAGGGGGTCACAATAATTAGCACAGGCACTATTTTCTGGCACCTCAGGTCGTCAAGCACATCGGAATTGGTGGCAACGCTGCCCGCTGATTGATTTGTTTGAAGGGGGTTACTGTCCCAGGAAGAAGAAATTAAAATTCCAGCGGTTACTACAAGCCCATCCCCATCGCCGACCCCGATTGGGATGAATCTCCCCGAGACCCCGGCCCTGCCCACGGGCGAAAAATTCCTCCCTCGTCGGGGTCCCCATCCCCACTACATCCAGCTTAAATTCAGCTACAAGAGAGGAGTATTAGAGGATTCGGGAGGAGAGGTCCGCTCTCACCTTCCGTTGTCGCCGTCGAGGCTGGAGGAGGAGAGCTAGCCCAAGGCGGGAGGTTTGTGCCCCGTTCTGGTCGCACGTACTGCCGTGCTCGCGGCGCCACTCTGGTGCTGCCGGGGATCTGAGTTTGTGTGGCGGCGGCGGGTTAGGGTAGGAGTAGGAGGACGATGGAGGAAAGCCAGGCGTCGAAGAAGTCTATTGTTGGGTTAGGACTAGAACATATCCATGGTACGTGTTAATACTGTTACGACGCGATTGCAGCCGCAAGATGGATATTGGACGGGTATGATCAAAGAGAGTTCACCCCCGAAAGGAATCGCCACAGCTAATTTTTAGGAAACCCCCTAAAGGAATCTTTCCAATGTCAAAGTAAGTTCTGTTTCAGGACACATTAATGTTGGACTGTAGTGTGCACCCAGCCACGCCCGAAGCTTAGATTGGGAGGTGAATGTCAGCTGGAGGCAGAGGGGGCGATGGTAGAGAATCTTGGTGGCAGAACCAGTGTGGAGGGGCGGTACTCTGAGTTAGGTGGGGGTGGCGGATGGGTCCAGTGGTGGGAGGCGGTGAGGGTGCCGCCAGAGTCACGGGTGGTGGGTAGGGCCAGATGGGGTGGAGCTGGAGGAGGTCGGAGGAAGGAGAAAGAGGGAACGGGGTGTCGGAGGTGACCGAAGGTGGCGGAGAAAGTAGGCGACGTGTCACGAGAAAGAAGACAGTGCGGGAGGCAAAAGAAGGGAGGCAAAGTGGTGCATTCTGGTATATCGTGATGAGTCACCCTGTAACCTGGTCCCATCAATATATGCAACACTAAATTTCCTATAATTCCCATTCCAGGTCCTTCATGTTCTAATCCCTGTGTGAGAGGCTGAGATTGACTTATCGATATGGGGTCAAAAACCGAAAAACCAGTTGATTTTTGGTATAAAAATTCAATTTTTTAATATTTGGGAGAGAAAAACCAAAATCCGATAGGTTTTTTTTGGATTATCGATCGGTTTTCGACCGGCTTTTTATTTAAAATTCAAATATTGAATGAAAAATAGTAAATTGACCAGTTTTCTGATTTATCGCTCGGTTTTTTCAGTTTATCACTCCATTTTTCTGATTTTCATTTTTTCAAAATTTCCCAATTTTTTTAAAATTTTAAATCAAGTTGACCAGTTTTTGATGAACCAATAAAACCTATCCGAACCGATTTTATCATTTTTCATGAAAATCGGCCGATTTTCATCAATATTGTAATCCATGGTGAGAGGATCTTTCGTCCCAGTATGGTGCCAACCCCATAAAAAAGGTAATGTGCTAACTCTTTTAGATTTATATATGTGTGGTCATATTGAAATGACACTCAGATGAGTTATAAAACAATAAATTTTGAGGATTATTGCTTGCTGAGAACATATTGAAAGTAACTCCCATCCACTAGTAATCATGCACGTGCAAAAATTCAACCACAAAATAAAATTCACATATAGTTTTATGACATCAAAAACAAAATGTCATCAGTAAAGAAGATAAATGCATTGTGTGATTTATTCAACAAATGCAAATGTATCACATATTGAAAACTTAAAAAGAAGATACATAAAAAAATATGGATCGTTTGTGTGGGGTAGATTTTGTCTGATATCATTGGAAAAATACATAAAAAAATATAAATCTCATGACAGTCTGTGAGATATGTTGACGCGACTTTCTTTCCCATAAAACACGTACCACCCGGACTTAGATTGACAATGATCATAAAAGGTTTTAGATCAGATGGATTGCGGTACGGGGCACACAAAAGGTTTCCGAATCTCTCACGTACAGGTCCAGAGGTGGAGGTACAGAGGTCTCCTCTATCTTTGCGGTCAGGGGACAAAGCACATTATCACTATAAGAGAAAGACACAGTTGACACGTGTCCGTATAAAGAACAGAGACTCGCGTCTCACATTATAAAGTAGAACACATCTTCAATTAATCTGAGACACACTTTAAGGGTGTATGTTGCTGATTTAATTATCGGTTGGGGCCACTGTGACACTAATAGGAGACGTGCTAAGTGTCGTGCGTCTTCCATTACAAAGTAGTTCGAGACGCTCTTTAAGGGAGTGTGTCGCCGATTTGATTATCGATTAGGACCACTATGACACTAACAGGAGATGCACCATGTAATGGGAGACGTGCTCTCCTATTAGAAATGAAATTTGATTGATGTGGGCCTATGAGAAATGAGATTCTCCCTTTCGACTAATGACTTCTGTTAGGATAAACCCCACTAGCCTCTCTCTAATGTGCTCGAGATTAGAACTTTGTGCATTAATGAAACCATTTTTGTAGTCCTGCCACGATAAAATAAGAAGTATGTATCAGCAAAAGATGAATATACATATTTAATCATAAACATCAATAATAAAGTAAAATAAATGCATTTACAGTTACATCACAATTCAGCTATGATCCAAATGCAATAATGCTGATGCAAACAAAGAAACCACATGTGTTGCTCGAAGATTGTTGTTTGACGTAGAATGTAGTATAATATTTAAGATTTTGGCATTTGTCTTTTGGGTGTGCTCGTAGCACCTTAACCACATACGTATCAAAGGCTCCTAAATAGAAATATTTATATATTAATGAAAAAATATCGTGCAATGAGGAAATAGTCAGAAAGTAAAGTGAAGAAGGAACTTACTCATCAAGAATAGACATGATATCACTATAATCACAAGTCAGTCGATCGCCAGTATTTGGATTGGTCGGCCTGGAAGAGTCACAATATCAGGTCTAGTCATACATGGTAGAAACGGATAGAAGTAATCAATGGTTACCCATATTGAACGGTACGATTAACATCTCCTTATCTTTGTAGTGACACACTGTTATGACAAAATGCACAATAATATCTTTTCAAGCTAGCATTATATGAGTTCTTGTCACCATTTGTGGGTTAAGAAATGTCGAAGACTTCTTTCCCTTTTTATAAAAAGTTTATTATTGTATGTGAATTTGTTAGCCACATGTGAGTTCTAAAATATTTTTCTTCGATCTGCACGAACTACTCGAGCTCGTTATATGAGTTCTGGTCGAGCTCATTCTTTGAGTATCTAAAATATTCATGACAAATCGGTTCAACATTCTTTCTGAATCAAATTGAGACACCATGATGAACAAAGCATGTGTTTCATTTCCATGTAATGCTCGAATGGACAAGACTTGCATTGATTAAGGCGCTATTCATGAATGTACAAGTTACATATTTTGTCACCTATAATTTTTTTGTACCCATCAATCCAAGCCTTTAATCTACCTCGACTACCAACATGGGTCCACTTGCAGTGTATTACATTGATGTAGCTAACACAAAATAGTATATGTAAGGTCACATTTACCTCATTTTTTTCACCAAATGGTTTCTAACTCCCACCTATACCCACGAAGACAATCACGAACTCATGACATAATTGTTTTTCAAATCAACTAGTTGATAACCCCTCACGATGCTGCAGAATTTTAAAATATCTTATATTTATATAAATTTACATGTCGATTCCAATTCAAATAATGTAAATTCATATGTTGATTTCATTCCAGCAAAAGATAATAAACTTAAAATTACAACATTATTGCACTCCCTTTGTGACTACATGGTACTGATAGTAAAAAAATATTTAAAAATATATATTATAAAAAATAGGATCATGAAACAACAAACAAATTTAAGTATATTCTTCTGACCCAGAGAGTGATCAGAACCCCTAATGTGGCCCATTAACTCACGTGTCTATAACTCTTTATGCAAATATAGACCATGATTTAAAAATTCTTTAAAACATATGTAATTGGGATCTTATTTGGTTCAAATATAGACCTAAGTTAATTTAATTTTTTTAAAACATAAGTAATTGGGATCTTGTTTGATTCATCCCGTCGTAAAGAACGCAATGGTGATAATAGAATTTTAAATATATTACAAATATAGAGCAAATTAAGATGATTTAAAAATTCTTCAAAACATATGTAAGTGTGATCTAGTTTTGTTCATTTCGTTGTGTAGAACACAACGGTGAAAACAGAATTTAAAATTGATATTCTATGAGATAGATTAATCATTTTAAAGTTTTGAAAATTGTATTAAATAAATAGATGAGTTGTACAATAACTAAGCTGCTAAGTTAGATAGCCTGTATGTGCATAGAATATTTGAGGCAAGAGAATGGAGGTAAACTGATTTTGTTTATATATTTATAGTAGATGATTGAGCTGCGGAGTTGTATAGCTGCATGTGGAGGGAATACTTGAGGCAAGAGAATGAAGGTAAACTGGTTTGTTTATATATTTATAGTAGATGCACCGCTCGATTGCAGTCCATCCATCCTATTTTCTTCCCAACACTTCGATTTTCTTTCCAGCTAGCTTGCATGCCTTTTCTTCCCTTTTAGACTTTCCTTCCTTCTTTGTGGCCAAGCTTGTCGGCCGTATTTTTCTTTCCTTTTAGATGTAGGTACCGAACCTCATACATTCCAAGGCCGTGGTCGTGGTCGTGGCCGCTATCTCCATCCATAGAAAGCAGGGTGCAATGTCATGGTGGGCAACAGGATAATATGGCGTTGGGGCTCAGGGCGAGGCAGGAGCCATCGGGCTCCTGCACGCCATCATCGGCCAGATCTATGGATAAGCATGGAGGACTGTTTCGATCGAGTACATGGATGCACTGATCTTGATCAATATTGTGGTATTGTGGCTGGAGAGCGCAGACGATCATCCTGTCGCTGGTGCTCCACTAGTAGCTGAAGCAGGTGGAGTTCGCCGACGTCAAGGAGTACCATAGTGGCAATTCTCTGTCGTGCTCTGCTACCGTGAGGTCATGCATGCCATCGAGATCTGCGCCATCGACACGGGCAAGAACTCGGACGCCATACACAACCTCACCAACATCATGCACGTGCTCTCTTGGCGCCTGCCCTCCAACATATGCCACTGGGTCGATGAGTACCTGTTCAACGTGCTGCTCTACGTCTCCCTCCTCCTGACCGTCTTCGACCTTCAGGAGCCCACCGTGGTGCTCGACGAGGTCGACAAGCTCCGACATCTCATCAAGAAGACATGGCTGATGTCGGGTGTCAACCGCAATCTACACAATGTGTACTAAACGTGGTGTAACTACTATGGTCGCTCAGGGAAGCAGAGGACAGTGAAGGCGTGACTCGTGAGCTTATGATTGGAGTAGGTTAGGTGTTGAGTTGGTCCAATGGGCCATGTAACGAGAGAGTGGGCTCGCAGCTCAGCTGGTGTCATGTAAAGACTGTTCCGAACGAACGAATGAACAACTAGAATAATTCCTACAGCAAACTTTGTTGATGATCACCGTGAGCACCTCATGTTGCCGGGTCACTGCCGATCAACTATGAGGTATCATTGGTGGTATCAGAGCCTCGTGATCCTTAGGTATGTTATGGCTCCAGATCCGAACACCTTTGGCTTGGATGTAAAATCCCTGTGAGGTGGTTGGTTGAGGTCTCATGAGACGACGATGTTCATGAAGCACGACATCCTGTAAATCCACCCTTGGTTGGTCGAGCTCGAGGAGCGATCACCACGACGCTCAAATCTAAAGCCAAGGTCATGCCTCAATTTCTGCTAGATGTTATGGTGGCGGGGGAGCGGAAGGATGAGAAGTGGTGGGAGCGGATGCATGAGGGCATTGACCTGCTGAAAATGCATCTAGGCTCCCTAGTGAGTTTTGATGTTTCAGTGACAAAACGATTAAAGAGTTAATGGGTTTTGCTAAGTGTGAAACAGAAAAAACATCTTATAAATTACATTGAGATTATTTGTTATTCAAGACGTATGTTATGACTATGATAATTATATATTTTTATATGCGAGAAATCAAGTGGTTTGTGTCTTGGTTTATTTGTGTTATGAGTAATTGACTTGCTTTAGTTTGAATTTGGATTCGATGAATTTTGGTTGAATTAACCCTAAATTGAGTTATTTGGTGTGGAGAAACGTGTTTGCTTGTCTCATGATGAGTAGGTGGTGAATGCGACATGAAGGGTAGCGATGAGGATTGAGGCAGGAGTAGGAGATATAGAGCGGAGGATCGGGGATGATCAGACACAAGTTGGGTACTCGGTGGTTGGACGATAGGGAGGTCGGGTGACGCCATGTGCGATCCGTATCATACACATGGAAGAGATGAGAAGTGCGGATTTCTTGGTTTAGCCTCAAAACCAAGGTCGATGGTTTCTCTCTGTTTGGCCTCAAAACCGGTGGCTATGGTTCTTGTGGTTTGGCCTCAAAACTACTCGCTCGGGTTTTCTTGTTTGGGTCTCAAAACCGGCAGCTGTGGTTTGGTAATTTGGGCCACAAAATCACCATGACGATTTCTTAATTTGGGCCTCAAAACTAAGTGGGCTATGGTTTGTTAGTTGCACCACAAAACCAATAGGAGGATGAAGACAATGTGAGACATGCGTCGAGATCTAGCAGCTTGCTTCACCTGGAAGCCAGTCGAGCTAGGATTTCCTAGTCGAGCCTCAAGACTGGTAGAGGCGCGGCGCAGATGGTGCACGTGGCATCATCACCGTCATACTCAATTTTACAAGCAAAACCAAGTACTCATCGCATATGTGCTTAGGATCATTTATTCCACACACATGAATGTAAAGTGTTCACAGATAATCAAATGTCATGAATAAAGTGTATTTATTACATAAATAATGTCTCTAAAGACAAAGCGACTCTCTCTTGCGAATCAGAATAGCGGAAGACACCATAACACCATAGGAATAGCAACAGGGGCAGTGCATAGCATAGAACTACTCGTCGAAGAATTCTAGTCCATCTTCACTTTCTGAGCAGCAGGTTTGTACAATAGGAGGAAATAGCAAGGTTGAGTACACTTATGATTGGTACTCAACAAGTGAAGGAAAAAATGATATGCAAAGGGTAATAACAAGGTAAATAAGGTAATAAGGCTATAAGCAGAAATACACCTATACATGACTCATAATTTATTTGCACATACTTTCTAAAATTAAAGTTGTAGGCTAAACTATCCAAATTAGGTTGTATTAAAAAGTATACCACACAACGTGATTCACAAGGGGATTCTATAGATCACACAGCTTCACACACCTAAGCCAAAAACCAGATCATTTCACACCCAAACCAATACCCTCTAATTCAGGGAGGATCTCAGACCACTTGTAACTGCAAGCTCGACAATTATGATAGTTGGACACTTTGCAAAGGTAGCATCCTGTACCCACAAGTAGTGATTTCATTACTAGCTAAGCCACTAGAAAATCTCCTTTTTACTATTTCTTACACTTCCTTTGGTGTATGACCCAGAGATCACTACATGTCGTTACAAAGGTCTACTACAGAAGTATATCATGCTTTGCTACAGTTTCCCCCTTAGGCCCCGCTTGCAGTGCTAAGATTTCCCCCACAGGCCACTCTTGCACCATGTTGATTTGGGAGAATCATCACGCCATTTCCCACTCATCCGAGCAAGACACACAACCTATAGTATTCATAATTAGTAAGCAAGTCATTCCATATCGGACATGTGGTGGTACATGTTGTTCTGGGATGTCTGCACCTAAGATTCAATCCTTAGCAGATTTGAGTACCACATGTCATGACAGTATTAACCATCTCCACCATTCCTACCATTACTCAAATCATAGCATCGATCCTCACATGGTCAAATCACATCTCGACGGATGGGAGACCACATCTCTCACACTAAGACACAAGCCAAACTCTACATCATAAAGATGGAAGACTTGCATGACACTGATGACTACATGGCTAAGCAATACTAACCAAGAATGAATCCAAATCCTAAAGTATGAGGCTTAGGTAACAATATTAAAGTATGCAAGCCAATATGTGAACTAGAGAGAGAAAGCACATAGGATCAATATGGTCAAGGGTCACTTGCCTTACTCTCCTGCTAGTTGTTGCTCAAAGTCATGAACACCGAGCTCTTGAAGATTCCCGAAGTCATCGGCGCCTAACAATAACGACCGAAAATAAGCAACACAAGCAAATAAATAAATAGTATACCAGAAAGTACCTAATGTCTAAGAAAATAGTAATAAAAGGTGCTACTCATTGATGTGAACGCGTGAGCGCATGAATCATCTAAGTCGGAGCTACGGTTTGAAAGTTATAAAGGTTTTAAGTTAATGGGTAAGTGAAATTAGGGACTAAATCATAATTAAAATTAACTATAGGGGCTTCTCTACAAAAATACAGGAATCCAGAATTTCCTACAGTTACTGATTTATTTTACTAAAGAAAACCCTCAGATTAATCTGGGCCATCGATTCTAACTCGGACGATCATATTTTAATTAACATGAAGGGGTATCCTACGATCTAATCTTGACCATCCATTCAAGATCCAACTATCCAAACCTCTCCTTCCCTATTCGACTGATGAGAACATAGGAGGCGGTGGGGTGGCACCATGGCCGGCGGTAAGGGAGCTTGGGTTCACCCTATGGTGCCCTATTCCTCAATGCGATCCTTCCTACGCAACCTAGATGGCACATGTGATCCATTTTACTCACTTGCGGTGGCGAGATTGATCCACAGAGGGCCAACGGTGTCGGTGTGGCTCAGGCGGGCTTCGACGGTGATGAGGTCCTCTCCTGGCGGTTCTTCGGTTCTAAGGGAGTGCTCCGAAGCTTCCTTGAGCTTGCCTCTAGCTCCTCATCCAATCAATTGCACCAGTTGGCGAAGAAAATCTTGAATTTGTTGGCGGCCTGGGTTCGGCTGGTGTTGAGACTTTGTAACACCTCGTGTTTCTAATCTGTATGATTATATTAATCACATATTTAAGAGACCCTAAGTGTTGTTGAATTTCAAAATCTGAATTCAAATTCGAAGTTATCCAAGTTCTGTACAGTGTGAACCATTAAGCTTAGTCATAATTTTTTCAGAATTAATTGGAATCGATTTAGATCACACTCCCAAAATGTGAAGTGTTCCCTATAGCCTGGTCTAGAAGGGTGCAAATTTGTAAAAAATTCTTGAACTCGGAAAGTATTTGTTTCAAGGGCCCAAATAAAGCTCCACGAACCAGTTTTCAGACTAGCAGATTTTCTTCTGTCTACTTAATGATTAGCTATGTTTGAAGGGTTGTATCTTCTCGAATCTTGGAAGCTAGGTTGTGCAAGTCACCCAGATGGTAGGGCAAGGTTTATAGACCACTTGGGAGCACACATTGTCTAGGTTTGAGTCCAGGTAGAGTTGTGGCAACACTACTAAATCCTTTAGTTGATCAGATTTTTAGGAGTTTTTAGGTTTTGCTTAGCTGATAGCACTTTTGGGATTTCATTATCTTCTTTGATTTTGGGGTACTGAGTATGCATGTCAACCAGATGTTAGTGTAATGTTTGGAGAACACTATGGATCACTCATTGCCTCAAGTGGAGCTTTGGTCGATTTGGAAAAAGAGTTGCAATCAACCTATATGTTCCAAATTACATCTTATTTCTCCACAATTTTTCTGAGAATTTTTCTCACCCTTAGCTATTTTTTCTGAGGAGAATTCAGTTTTCATCATTTAAAATTCGATTGGAAATTAAATAGGAGCGGGTCCACTTATCAGTGACTGTTCCCTCCTCCTGGGCCCACTTGTCGGAGGCCGCTGGACACCTAGCGCCACGCATCACCCCCGATGCCCAGCGCCACACGCCTTTAAAGGCGCCGGTGTTCTGACTGCTCTGGGCTAGACACCGTTGCCACCGTCGCCCCGGTATGCCGCGCCGCCCTCGCCTCCAATGCCTTTCGCCGGTGCCGACCGCCTGCCTCACCTATCCATCTTCCCCACGCAGGTCACTGAGTGTCAAGCTGCAATGCCACCAGCTGCCGTCGAAGTGACGCGCAGAGTCACGCCGCCTCCTCCTTCCCTCCGGTGAGTGAGTCATCACTGGCTTGCCACGTCCGCCGTGCTGTGCCACTGCTCGCCTCACCGTTTTTGTTCTTTCCCATGAGCAGAACTTGCCGGAGCCTCACCATTTTCCCTCTTACCCTGCCTCGAGCGCCGGTGAGGACCTCGCCGCGTTTTCCCTTGCGCCATTGTCGTCTAGCCGACACTTAGCCGCCGATCAACGGTCCTCACTGCCGGTGCAGCCACTGTGCCTTGGGCCATGGGCCATGTGCACCACTATGCAAGCCGGCCGTGCTGGTCCTGTTCAGCTAGGCCGCTGCTGGATTCGGTCTGTTGGCCTTAAACCTTTTCACCATTTCCAAATGAGTTCAAAGCTGTTGTAAAGTTGTAAAATTTGTGCAAATTTGAATTCAAGTCAAAAAATTTTGAAATAAATTTCCTTGTGTCAATCTTAATCTTTTCTAGGGTTTAAAAATATAAAATAAATATATCTTGTATCAGGAATATATGTTAATTTTAATCTTGTTAAATCTAGTTTAAATCTATAGAAATTCATAGAAAATTTTATAGAACTCCTAAAATTATGAAAATTGTTCCTCAATTCCAGTAGGGTTTTACCTTCCATGGAAAGTCCCTTGATCCTCCTAGTTAGGACATTTTGCTAGGGTTAAGGTCTCCTTTCCATATGGATCAAGTTGAGACTTTAATAAATTTAGTGGTAAATTTTGTCGTGGTGATCAATTGCCATAATTTGTGCCTTTTTGGCTCGCGGAACTTGTGAACACCCTATGCCATGTCATAGGTGCTGAGTAGCATGATTCGCCACCCTTAGGACATTGTAAGTAAGTTGGTTAAGTTATAGGAATTAATGAAGGAAATTGTCTAATTTACTTCTTTAATCAATATAAAAGCGAGTGAGCCACCGTTAATCTATTTTGCTTATCCTTGATGCTAATCGTTAATACCCTTGCATGTCATGCCGTATAGGATCTAACACCGATCTTGAACAAGGTGCTGTTGGGGGATAACCTTCACGAAGCTTTGAAGAAGCTAACCTTTCTTTTGAACAAGGCAATCACCGATGCATAATCCTTCTATAGCTTTCACTTTAATATTTACTTTATGTCATGTTTGTGCATTTACATGTAGGAGTTGGATGGAAACTAGATGCATTATGATTTTCTCTTACAAGAATACCTTGTTACCCTGCGATGGATTAGAATGGTAGAATGGCTATGCTTAGTAAAATAGGTTCTCAGTAGAAGATGAGTGATTGATAACCGCTCGTAATAGGGCCCCTTCTCACAATGGAGGTTC
>VSTD030000941.1:0-14213 GCA_008808055.3 Sporobolus alterniflorus
TGGAGCCATTTTGGCTGAGTTGTATGTGTGCAGGTTGAATCCCGGGTGTGCTATTGAGCCACCGTATCGAGAATCTCGAGGATTGTGGACTAACTTGCTCTCCCACGTTAGTTTCCCGAACACGCTCACCAAGTGTTCGGTGAAATGCCTGAGCGGAGATAAATTGTTCTTGAGTCGAGTCTTTGTTGTCGATCTCTTGTGTGGTCTTATTAGCACCTCTCAGTGTCTTTGTTACAGTTCCTAGCCCAGTTCCAATCTTCAGTAGTCAGAAGGATGCTAGAAACATAGAAGAGGCTTCGCCCCAGGCGATAAGAATGCCCACTTCGCGGGAGAAGAGTTAGAGCAATACCACCACCAAGTCTATTTATCTGATCAAAGAGCTCCAGCTAAATCCAAACAAGCCATCGAAGCTGATGGCGAAACCAAGAAAATTCCTCTAGACCCCAGAGTGCCAGACAAAACTATTTGCCTCGGCACTGAGATGGCCACAGAAGAAAAGGTGGAGTTGTTGGCTTTCCTTGACAAAAACAATGATGTTTTTGCATGGTCAACCTCCGACCTTATTGGAGTAAGCAGAGACATTATTGAGCACAAGCTACAAGTGAGCCCAACGGCGAAGCCCAGAAAGTAGAAACTCCACAAGACGTTAGAGGAAAAGATAGAAGCAACGAAAGTTGAGGTCCAGAGATTGCTTGACGTAGGCTTCATCAGGGATGTGACCTACCCTCAATGGCTCACAAATTTACTTCCTAAGGCCTATACTCTTTTTCTCATAAGGGAAACTCGTAAGGGTGTGTGGTTTTTAATGAGGCGGAGTTTGTGTATCTCAAAGCCATAATAAAAGCTTCATTCCCCGAAACATTGAGCATACAGGGTTGAAATAGCTAACAAGGTTAGCTCAGTATTCGACAACGCATATGACGCAAAACAGCGGGGCCACGAGCGGTCGCGCACTATCAGGCCCCGCTCATTAGTTCAACCTTTGCGCAAACTAAAGTGAAGGTTCAAATTATTAAAGGCCTCCAACAAAAAGAGGCTTTGGTGTTTTCAAAATAAGAAACACACCCCTAAAAAGAAAAGAGGCTCAGCCTTCGATGAAAAAAGTGGCTTCGATGTTTTAAAAATAAGAAACACGACCCTAAAAAGAAAAGGGGCTCAGCCTCCAATGAAAAAAGAGGCATCAATGTTTCAAAAATAAGAAACACACCCCTAAAAACAAAAGGGGCTTAACCTCTGACCAAAAAAAGAGGCTTCGGTGTTTTAAAAATAAGAAACACACCCCTACAAAGAAAATGGGCTAGACAAAAAAAAAAGAGGCTCCAGCGTTCGAAAAATAGGAAACACATCTTTTGAATAGAAGATATGTAGCCTCCGATAAAAAGGGGCCTGCTCTCTTATCACCATCATCAGACAATAGAAACGGATGCTGTCATCATGATTAGTTCGCACGAAGGTGACTCTAGAAACAGAAACCAGTCGTCTGCAAGGGGCTCAACAAAAATACCATAAGGACATTGCAATACGTTCGAAGGCGACGCACAAAAGAAACTTGCTTGAAGACAAAAATAAATAAAACAAATAATATATTAATCATCATGATCACTTACAACCTCTTGCTTTACAATCAACCCCATCGCTAATAGTTGTTCAAGTATAATCTCCCATTCACTACACTCCATTCCAGTCGAAGGCGAATACTATCTTTCAAGGAAGGAGTCTCTAATTCGAGGCGGGAGATCCCCGGAGGTCCTCGCCTCAGAAGCCGGCTAAAATCTTCACAGCCTTCTCTTTCGCGGAGCTGCAGCCTCTTTGGAATAGACACTCGCTCTGAAGCTTGCCGGAACCCACTATCATTGCGCAGATCCTTCAAGCCCGCTACAGTGTCCCCTTTCGTGCTCAACCCAGCGTTGAACAAGGGGCGTGATGCCGAAGCCACTAGATGACCGCACGTTGCAGGCACGGTGGCACCCTCACCTCCAACACCCTCGATGCAATTTATCTCAGGCCAGAGATCACCTATACTCACACTGACCCCCCTGGCTCACCACCTCTGCCCGTGCTGGGAGCAGAGCCGACCTTTGAGGAAAACGTATAAACTACTAGAAGGAACTTCAATAATATCACCACGAAGGGTGTCCACAGTATTAATATAGGAGGCCTACGCAGATCCAAAGCCACGCGGAGGCTGCGCAGGACGAACACACGACTTAAATTACAAAACATTAATTATTCAATACACCCCAAAACACGCCTCGCCCTCACACCTCGTGGTTGCGGTTGTCTTCGGCAACATCCTGTGTTTCATCTCTGGCAACGTTCCTCGTCGCGCCGTCGCAGCGGCCTCATCCCCAGCTTCGGGATTTTCGGTGCCATCTCCAGCATCTCCGCCTACACCATGGCCTTCAGTAGCGTCGTCACCTTCTACCTACGAGACAGTCTCAACAGTCAGTAAAAAGAAGCAGAAATTCCGTCCTCGAGACGAAGCTTGCCTTGTTTTCTTCCTTCAAGCGATGCATGCATTCCGGCAGATGGTGCTCTTCCCACCACCTCCGCACCAGCCGACCCACGATCCTCTGAATCTCTTCCGAAATATCGTTAAGCAGCGAAGCATCGCTAGAACTGGCCAAAGGACCCAGTCGAGGCGCAGCCGAAATCTTCGAGCATTCTGAAAACGCCGGCTACAGCAAAACAAACAATATTTTTGTTTGCTTCTGCGAAGGTCTCGGGCAGCGCCTTTATTTCTTCTACAACCCAGTCCATGACCTCCCCTGTTGGAGTACCTTTCTGCGAATCCTCCAGGCATCGTCCTCCCCGCTCGCCCAGTGCACTTTCCAATTCATAATGAAGGTCATGGAATCTCTGGCGAAAATGCACGAGGAATTAGCAACTTGAGCATCGCAAGAATTTTTCGCATCAGCCTTCTCCCATTGCAAACCTCGCACGACGCCCTCCAGTTCCTTATATTCGTCACTGAGCTGGCAGTAGATAGATTTCAGAGAGTTCTCTCTCAGCCCTCCACCTCCGCAATTCTGATGCGCGACTCATCAAGCTCCGCCCTTAATCAAGCATTCTCCCTCTCCAGCTCAGCGACGCGCTCTTGTTGCGCAGTTTCCAAAGCTTTTTTAGCTACCCTGGCCTTCGACAAGGCAAGAGCCCGCGGGAAAAAAAAAGTTAGCATTGAAAATAATCACAAAACCAAGAAATTAAACCTTCTTGCGAACTAACATGCTCAAGGAATTTAAAAGAACTTTATCATCTTTAGACATAGACCCGTCGAATCCATCATGTGGGCATCCTCGCCGCGCGGAGCGCTAACATCTCCGCGACCTATAACAAACAACACAGGAATTAGTTTGTCACATTATAACAAAATCGTTGTACAACAAAACAAGCGATTAACTAGTGGAGGTAGTCGCGAAGGGAAGCGAAGCTTCAGCACCGATACCAACGGAGGTAGTAACAAGGGGGAGCGAAGCCCCAGCTCCGGCAGTAGTGGAGGGGGTGGCCAACTTGACATAAACATCAGGAGCCTCCTCCGAAACCCTAGGTGTTGGTTCGTGAGGCGACCATTCCTGTGACTCTCTCGGCACTGCTGCCCCCAGCATGGATACTAAGTTAATCCGCAGACCCTTGCCAGGCACCGCAGCTTTCTTCGCGGTGGCAGTTGGAGCGCGAGACGACGAAGCTGCAGCACCACCTAAGCCCAAAGATGGAACTACTGATGAGCCCAAAGCAAATTTCCTTGTTTTCTTCATGGGCTTCGCCAGAGCAAGTTCAGTGTCAGACGGTCTCTTGACGCCGGTTTTTCCCTTCGACACAATAAATTTCCCAGCGGCCTTGCCATCTTTCCCATAAGCATTGGCTTTTCTTTTTTTTTAAGCCTCCAATCTGGCTTCAGTACCAGGTTGCGGCCGCGGGCCATATGCAACCCCGGCCACCTCAAACACCCGGTTCAGACGAAGCCCATGAAGAAAACAAGGAAATTTGCTTTGGGCTCATCAGTAGTTCCATCTTTGGGCTTAGGTGGTGCTGCAGCTTCGTCGTCTTTGCACCCGAAACTTCAGCAAGACCTCTGCGAGAGCAGGGTGAGGAGTCATCCAAAGCCCTGTAGCAAAAATTTCTTCAAAGACCACGACCTCGTCGTCCGCAGGCTCTGGAAAGGTTTCCTGCCAATGCGCCCAGGCATCACCTTCGGAAAAGTACCGAAGAGAACTCATCTCCCAGATACGGTTGACGGTGATAGTAGACGACCCAAAAAATAGTTGCGAGAGGCTTTGTCGGCATCCACTGTAGTACTTTCATCCTCTCGCGAAGCAATGGTGCTTTCGTGCTCACTGTTGGAGCTCTGGTTCACAGAAGAATTGTCAGCGCATTCCTCTCGGTGCACAACCTCCACAAGGATCTCCGCTTCAACAGCCTCAACCACCTCTTTTGCCGGTGATCCAACGCGAGTCTCAAAAGAACAAAACGTGCGAAGCCCACGAAAGCAAAGCCTACCAGCGAGAGCGAAGGTGTAAGAGCAAGAATGCAAAGAGCTGAGAGGCGCGAATGAGGGTAAAAACTCAGGACTCGTTGAATCCTTTCTATATATAGGAGCAGTAAAAAACCGACCTTGAGAATTGTGCCACACAAAACGCGCAGAAGGCAAGCAATAAAAATAAAAAGGCTTTGCATAGGGGCCCAGGTTGCGCCACATCCTAGTCTTCATCCCCATGGCATCAAAAACATCGCGGGCTCTGGCATCCACACGTTTGAAGGCGAGGGTCACGCTTTGTCACAGAAAAAGTATTAAAAGAGCACTTGAAGCCCTCCAAACCGCAGCTCACAATTAAGCAAAATTCCCAAAAACATTCACCAAAGAATAATCACGAAGTCATGTGGCGGGCCTTACAAAAGCACAAAGTTTCAACGACGTACATTACCCTCATTAAGGATATGTACGATAATGTTGTGACAAGTGTCTGAACAAGTAATATATACACCAATGACTTTTCAATTAATATAGGACTACATCAAGAATCAGCTCTCAGCCCTTATCTATTGGCTTTAGTGATGAATGAGGTCACAACAAACATACAAGGTGGCATCACTTGGTGTATGCTCTTTGCAGATGATGTGATCTTGGTGGATGAGAGTAGCATGGGGGTTGACCAAAAGTTGAAATTGTGGAGATAAACTTTAGAGGAAAAAAGTTTTAGGCTTAGTAGGTCTAAAATAGAGTACATAAAGTGTGATTTCAATACTACCACACAGGAGGAAGTAGATGTTAGACTCGATGGCCAGGTGCTACCCAAGAAAGACATCTTTCGTTATTTGGGATCGATCCTCCAGAATGATAGGGATATTGATGAGGATGTTAGTCATAGAATTAAAGTCGGCTAGTTAAAGTGACGTCAATCTTCTTCTGGTGTCTTGTGTGATCCTAGGGTGTCACTAAAGCTAAAAGGAAAATTCTATAGGACTACGATCCAACTGGTTGTGTTCTATAGAGCAGAATATTGGCCTACTAAAAGGTGACATATCCAACAACTAAGCGTAGCTGAGATGCATATGCTACGATGGATTTGTGGTAACACAAGAAGAGATCGTGTCCAGAACGATAACATATGTGAGAGATTAGGGTGGCACTAGTCGATCAGAAGCTTGTACAATATCATTTGTGATGGTTTGGACATATCCATTAAAGTCCCACGGAGACATTGGTTCGTAGTGGGGTAATAAGACGAACCAGTTATGAGAGAAGAGATAGAGGAAGACCAAACTTAATATGAGAGGAGTCTGTGAAGAGAGATTTAAAGCATTGGACTATCACTAAGGAGTTAGCAATAGATAGGAGAGAGTGAAAGCTAATAATTCATGTGCAAGAACCTTAATCTTCGGTTCCTTCTTCTTTATTGCCTTTTTGTCAGAATTTTTTGTCTTATTTTTTATTTGCCCCTTTTCACTTTTTTGTGTGGCTTAGTGTTTTATTTCCTTTTCTCCTTTTTTGATTTGGTTTTTTATTGTCTTTCGTTTCTCCCATTCTTTTTCACCCTTGTTTTGTCTCTGTTTTTTTGCTCATGTGATTTCATCTCTAGCCTACCCCCAAATTGTTTGGGACTAAAATGCTTCGTTGTTATTGAGCTTTGGGAGGTTTGAAATGAAAAGATGAATTGTCGTTGGATGAGCGATGAGTGACCAAAATTTAATGTGTGCATATGTGCACCATTATGTCATGTGCATCAGATATGCTCTCGTATCAAAGTTGTTTCCTAAGTTGCCATCAAAGGACATGGTCTTAAGTCATACATTAGAGTTGTTTCCTTATCATTTGCCTCTGCTAAGGATTCACATATTCTAAACCCATGTCTTTAAATATAAGGCTTTCTAGCCCTCAGGTGTCCATAAATGTAAGGCTTTTTAGGAATTAATAAGGCACAACTAATAAGTGCTATTTAATGAGATGGCATGCATGCCCAATTTTTTTTGTAGAAATTGTTAATACAATTGCTTGCATGTGTGATGTTTAGATGGACTTGCCATTCTAATTATGAGCATATATATGCATTTTTCTATGAACATTAATTTTCCTTAAATTTCAAAGATAGTATTGTCTTAAATTTTAAGGTTCAAAGAGAATCTTGTATCCTGTACATGAAAAGATTATGTTCAAAAAGTAAAGATAGTAAAAATGGATATGATAACCATACAACGCTGTGCTTCAACAGAATAGAAACCATAGAACAAGGTAGGAAGATGACATAGGTGCGGCAGCCTGTTGGAGCGACCTGATGAGTGGAAAGGGGACTTTCGGGAATGGACGCAAATGGAAGAGAGAGGTGAGCAGACCCCTTCATGAGCTGGGTCTGGATAGAGGGTTACCAAACAACTAGAACCTGCATGACGAGGCCACGGGGGTGATGCACGTAACCAAACACACCCTAGTGCATCAACGAGCTAGACAGTCATGGGCCATCCTCGTCGGTGCACGCGCCAAAGGCTAGATACCAAGGTTTACAACACTAGTTTGCCCCGCGAAACCAGTAAACCATCGAAAACCAGAAAACCTGATCAATTTTTTTATTTTAAACTTAAATTCTAAATTTTACAGATGGAAACTGGTTAGCCGATCAGTTTGACTGATTTTTATTCAAATTTAAATATTAAATTTGATGAATGAAAAGTGATAAATTGACCGATTTGATTGGCTAGCCGACCATTTTTACAACACTAGTTTGGCCGGCAAAACCGATAAACCGTCGAAAACCAAAAAAATGATCGATTTTTTATTTTGAACTTAAATTCTAAATTTTATAGATGGAAACCAATTAGATGGCCGGTTTGACTGATTTTCGATTCAAAATTTAAATACCAAAAAAACCGATGGTTTTTGTTCAAAATTTTATTCTTTTTAATTCTAACCAGCTGATTTTTTACAAACCGATCCTCACCGGTTTTTCGATTAAAACAAAGTGAATGGTTTTCGACAGTTTTGTATACCATGCCAGAGACTCATGTGACTGAATTCCCAGTGAGGTCCCATCACTTCCATCTTGGGTTTGGATGGAATGTGTCGTCCACCCAGGCCGCCTCCTACGGTTGTGGCTGGGCTGACGTGCCCCGCATGACAAGGTTGTGGCCCATTAAGGATGTGGTTGCTTAGGCCTTGTTTGGTTGCGCCATTCCAGTCCTGTAGGTTGGTCTAACCGGCCAGAAAAATTTGGCCTAGATAATAGATGGCCCAGTCCATACAACCACGTTCGTTCATTTATGCTTGGCTCGTTTCAAAATCCAGCCTTTTTCAGTCATTTCCACCCATCTATGATCCAGAAAAAAACCTTATCCAATCGAAACAGCCTGAGGCATGACTATCAGGAGCGTGACTGGTGGCGGCGGCGACATAGCTAACAATGACGCGAGGAGGAACGGGCTGGCCATGGTGTGAGACAGCGAGGGTGACACAACCGTCTCCACCTCTAGCACAGTTCTCTTCGGTAACGCCGCCTCTTCCTTCTCCTACTCTCCATGGTGCGTGTTGGTCGTTTGTTGGTTTGGTCGACCAATCTTGCTCCCTCTTGCATGGGGAGACAGTGGTGCCTCCGTTTCTGTTGCTGTCATGCCCAATGCTTCTCGACGTAAAGCACTGTCCTCCTCTTCCTTCCCCTCTTTTCTCCCTCACACCCTAGGTCTCAGTTCTTGACGACAGCTCGCTAGCGTCTTCAGGGTCCCTTCCATGATTCTTATACACAACTAGTTGATTTTTTATCTGTTATTTGGTTGAAATTTGGCTCAGATTTTATTGGGGGATTTTGGTGCTAGTACATGGGAGAATCCGTCACGGTCATCATTTGATTCATTACTTTTAGAATCACCTTTTAATTTCAGTTGTCCCTAAGTTTCCCCACTTCCGAGGGTTCTTCGATTTTCCAGAAATTGTTGTGAAACTCTTGATCCTTGTTATGGCTTTTACTTGGAATGGGTTAAGCATTATTTTGTGATTTTACGAGCTTGTTTGATAGAGTTTCGGATAATTTCAGTGAAGGGCAAACTATTGTTTTGCTCTATGTTATTCTCTGGTACATTCTCTTGTGTCGTGCTTTATTCCAACTGTGCAGATGCAGCAGCTCGCCGAGTCGACAGAGCACGCGGCGTGACACATCTGCACGACAAATTCAAGTGCTTGCCAAGCTCTGGGCATCCCTACTGTAGCTATAGAGAAAGGTCGTTGGCTTTCTTATCTTTTGGTCAATCGTGCTCCACTCTGAGTTCTCTGTGCATAGACAAGTTCAGGTTTGTTCTTAAGTGTCTGTGTGTAGGTATCTGAAGAAGCTTTGGTGCTGGCCCTGTTGCTGATGTGCTATCAGCGCTTCTATTCTAGTTACGGCGACGACAACTGCTAGGTGTTTAGGCAGCCTGTTGTGCCTTGTTTCAGGTCTGAAATTAGCTCTCACCTGATGATTTATTGCTTGCTTGCAGCACTACCTCTCACATTTGATTAGTCCAGAAGTTGAAATATGTTGAGCTGTTCTGTAGTTGTCTTTATTTTGTCAACATTTCAAGTTATTATTGGACACATATTGGCTCACAAGTTGTTGTGTCCAGCAGTATTCATGTTTTTGTGAAAATTTATGAACTGAGATAGCAATAGTAGCCAATATATGCTTATTTGACAACTTGTGAACCTTGTTTCTTGAATGTTGCTTTTAGTAAATAGTTGATGACATATTTGTTGTTCAATAATATCCTTTCATGTTGATACTGACTAATATCCTTATGTTGTTGCTACATCTCTTTCTTATTCAGGATGGTAGCCATCTATGCTTCCATAGAATCTCCCGTGATACACATGGTCATGGTATCTAATAATTTTGGATGATAACAAAGAAGAAACTCATTGTAATGTGCTGATTGTTGACATGTAAATTATATTTATTTGAGTTGTCATAGTATGCCTGTGGATACTTATTTTTATTTTAGAACTATACCAGTTGGGATTGGAGTATTGACAGAGAACTTCTCGCATGCGTTTTACTATTGACAATATTTACTGAATTATGGATATCATGTTGTTGGAATATTGCAAAAATATTGTAGAATGACATGTTTTTTTTGAAATTTTTTTATGTAATGTTTACTAGTATAGACATTGCAGTTTCAGTTGTAGCTGGAACAACCGAACAGTAATTTTGATGACCGGTTTTAATTCAGGATATGGATTTGTTCCCCCAGCCAGTTTTGTTGAAATGGCAGGAAGCACTCAAGAACAAGGCCTTAGGGTCCGTTCAGTTACGCCAAACCGGGCTTGGAAGGCAGCCTTTTTCCGGCCTGAATCATTTGAGCATGCTCTAATTCAGGACAGCCCAGGAATAGGCGTTCGGTTAGGCCAGGTAAGTTCTAAATCTTGGCCCTTCCTGGCCATTTCAGCCCCTCCAAGGCCTAGAACAAATACTTGTCTCCTACCCTCTGGAACAAAGCCCAAGGACGCACGCAGAGGAGACGGCACTGCGGTAGCCATGGGCCACAATAACAGCAATGCGCCGCTTCCCCCGTTGTGCGCCCATCCACTCTGGTTTCCTGTTCTCTCTAGTTATCTTGCTTCGCCCTCCTCTGCCTTCACCTCTATCTCCATGGCGGGCTAGAGTCTGCTGTTCTTGCAATTTTTTGCCGTGGTGGTGGTGGGTCGCTATCTTCTGGAGCGGGATACGTGAGCCACGGTGGCCTTGAGATCCAGGCACAGTGAGGTGTGCATGACGACACTGATGGAGTGTCACAGTGTGATGAGGACATCACTGCGTCAAATACAACCACTCCTTCCATTGAAATGCATGGACCAGTTACAAGATCACGAGCACAACAACTAAATTATCAAGTAAACTCATTCTTATGTTCTTTCATGAATAGATTGCTACCTAATGATTTAATTGTTGTTAGGAATTAAGGAGTGGATCATAGAGAGCATGTGACACATCAAGAGGGTGTTAGAGAGCCAAGGAGATGTGCACACCAAGGTGGAGATCCAACCCAATTCAAAATTATGGAGTCTGACTTCAAGCCCAATTCAGAGTCTAGGACCACATTGCCTTCAAATTGATGTACAAGATGTGTCTCGTGGTCAACTAAAATCGGTGTCACCCGCAATCATCAAAAGAAGATTGTTTTCCAGAACCTTCTTGGTGTTGCACCACCTATTTTGGACCTATGACCCGTGTGTCGACTTGGAGTCCTCTAGGGCGTCATAGGGTTCGGCCATGACCCCTAGCTTATATATTCAGTAGCCGCCGTCGAGATTACTTGAGGTTTTTCTTAGATTAATCTATTAGAAACAATTTCACCATCATGTCAGTTTGTAAGACCCCAAGTTCGATAGTTAATCATTCTTCTGCAATTCACTTGTGTTCTTCGCTGTTCTTGCTTGGGTTCTCGATTACTCTTTTAGGGATAAGCCTTCTTGGCGAGGTCAATTCATTTCATATGAATTGATAACCAATGAAGCAGTGGTGTAGTCAATGCAAGAGTTCAATGTTCTGTTCTGAGCCTTTGTCATCAACATTGAGATCTCCACCAATCGACTTACCTCTACCTCTTGAAAGATTGGGAACTCAACCTTTCATCAAGTCGTATCATATTTCATGTTTCCTGTGAGGTATTATCATGTGTCTTTTAATTACTTTTTGTCTACTTTGGGCATTTTGAGTTCCTAGTGATGTCATTTGGGCTCAATAATGCACCAGCTTCATTCCATGCTCTGATGAACCATGTTTTTGCTGCACATTTGAGGAAATTTGTGCTGGTTTTCTTCGATGACTTCTTGGTCTACAACAAAACAATGGAGGAACATGTTGATCATTTGAGAGTTGTCTTGTAGATCTTAAGAAACAACCAACTCACTGCCAAGAAAAGTAAATGCTCATTGGCAGTACCTCAAGTAGAATACCTGGGACATATCATCAGTGGAAAAGGAGTTGCCATAGACCCTTCAAAAATTGTAGCCATCAAATCTTGGCGCATTCCTTCACCAGCAACTCAACTCAGAGGTTTCCTTGGGTTAACAGGATACTACAGAAGATTTGTTCATAATTATGGTATTATGTGTAAACCTTTGCATGCAATGCTAAAGAAAGATTCATTCAGTTGGCATCCTGATCAAACAGCAGCATTTAACAACTTGAAAGCAATATGACCACAACACCAGTTCTAGCACGACCAAATTTTAATCTTCCATTCATCCTAGAGACAAATGCCTCAGGATCTGGCATTGGAGCTATCTTGATGCAGCAGGGTAGGCCCATTGCCTATTACAGTCAAGCACTAGGTCTAGAAGCCTCAGCTCAGTCCACATATTACAAGGAAGCTCTAGCCATTCTTGAAGCATTGAAAAGGTGGAGACACTATCCGCTTGGAGGTTAGCTAATTATAAAAACTAACCAGCAGAGCCTCAAATTTATGATGACTCAAAGATTGACTGAGGGAATTCAGCATAAACTTTTGATCAAGCTGATGGAGTTCAATTATACCATAGAGTATAAGAAAAGCAAAGAAAATACTATTGATGATGCTCTTTCGAGGAAGGATCATGACATCTCTACTATATCCTCTGTAGTGCCACTTTGGGTATCTAATATTGAAAACAGTTACAAAGATGATCAGCACCTCACAAACATCATTCAACAGTTAGCTATGAATGATCAAGTTGTGCCCCACTACAACCTTCATACTGGCATTGTCAGATACAGATGTAGGATATGTATTGGTGATAGCAAGGAACTCAAAACAAATATATTGTCCTCAATGCATTCTTCAGCAATTGGTGGTCATTGAGGGGTCAGAGCTACTTACCATAGAGTCAAAAAGATATTCTATTGACCTCATCTCAAGAAAGAAGTTGAAGCATTTATAGCTGAGCATCCTATATACCAAAGAGCTAAAGGAGAGCACTATAAGAACCCAGGTCTTCTTTTCACCACTACTTATACCTCAAATAGCATGGACTTTCATTTCTATGGACTTTTTAGAGGGCTACCCAAATCTGGTAACAAGAATTGCATTTTGGTAGTTGTCGATAGATTGACTAAATACTCTCACTTCCAGCCTTTGTCACACCCTTTCATTGCTCAAATGGTGGCTCAACTGTTTATGGATCAAGTATTCAAGTTGCATGGAACTCCTGTTGCTATAGTAATTGATAGAGACATAATCTTTAGAAGCAAAATTTGGCAGGAAATCTTTAAATCAATGAAAGTAACACTACAATACAGTTCTGCCTACCATCCACAAACTGATGGTCAGACAGAGAGAGTGAACCAATGTGTTGAGACTTATCTTAGATGCATGACATTTTTAAAGCCTAAGAAGTGGTTATCTTGGATTCCACTGGCAGAGTGGTGGTATAACACAAACTATCATACCTCACTAAAGTGCACACCATTTGAAGCCCTATATGGATTTGCCCCTCCCCTCATATCTAAAGTGATGATCCTTGGTCCTGAGTCCCTTGCAAAAGATTTCTTGATTCAGAATGAGCAAATGATTTCCATACTAAAAGCTAATCTATCTCAAGCTCAGGCCAGAATTAAGAAATATGCTGACCAAAGAAGATCTGAGAGGACATTTTCAATTGGAGACGTGGTGTACCTGAAACTTCAACCATTCAGGCACCATGCTTTCAGCCTGCACTAGAATATCAAGCTCACTACTAAGTTCTATGGCCCTTTCGAGATAATCAAAAAGATTGGGAATTCTGCTTATAAGCTTCAGCTTCCACCCTCTGCTGACATTCACCCTGTTTCCATGTGAGTCAACTCAAGAAGCACATTGGTCCAATGGCAGTCCCACAAAGCAATCTACCTCTAGTAACTCCTGATGGCTACATCAAGGTTGAGCCAATAGCAGTGCTTGAGACTAGAGCTCTCCCAAGGCATGATGATATTGTTACTCAATGGGTCATTCATTGGTAGAATCTCAATCCGAAACAAGCTACATGGGAAGATAAGTTCTTTATTAAAGCTTCATTCCCAGCATTTTACCATCGTACTATACAGGAATGGGGGCCACAAGGAGCTTCTCGAGGACAAGAAGCAGCTCAATGTCATACCCAGTTTTTTATGCCAAACCAAGTACTCATCGTATGCATGACCCAGGATCAAGTGTTCCACACATACGGCCAAGAGTGCTCACAGATAACCAAATGTCATGAATATAAATTAAAATTATTACATAAATAATGTCTTTAAGGACTAAGATGACTCTCAATGAAACGGAACAGCGGA
Source organism: Sporobolus alterniflorus (assembly GCA_008808055.3). Classification (NCBI taxonomy): domain Eukaryota; kingdom Viridiplantae; phylum Streptophyta; class Magnoliopsida; order Poales; family Poaceae; genus Sporobolus; species Sporobolus alterniflorus. The sequence goes on from VSTD030000941.1 coordinate 13,746, forward strand.
AGACTCCATAACCACATAGGAACGGCAACCGGGGCAACGCGTAGCCTAGAACTCCTCGTCAAAGAATTCCAGTCCATCTCCTCCTTCTGAGCAGCAGGTTTGAGTACCAGGGGGAAATAGTAAGGTTAAGTACACTTATGGTTGATACTCAACAAGTGCAGTAAATAAATGATATGTAAAGTTAATGACAAGGTAAATAAGACATAAGGCAGTATAAGCAGAAATGCATCTACACTTGACTCATGATTTATTAGCTCCTACTTCCTAAAATTAAAGTTGTAGGCTGATGCTACCCAATTAAGTTGAACTTAAGTATGTCACAAAGTATGATCACAAAGGCACAAAGGGGCACAAAGTAATCACAAAGCTTCGACAAAGACTAGACCAATAACATCCCATTCCCATCCAAACCATCTAATCAAAAGAGGATCCCAGACCGCTTGTAACCGCAAGCTCGGCTATCATGAT
>VSTD030000942.1:0-14213 GCA_008808055.3 Sporobolus alterniflorus
CGCCATCTCCGTCATCTCCGACTGTGACATCGGTGGTTGGGACGCGGGTGTTGTCAAGTATGCCTGCATCACCCATAGGAGTAAGTTTCCACTTTTCCAGTAAGATGTTTTTTCAAGGATACAATAATCGTGGTGTTTCTATGCATCGCACAATGATTATTTAATTATTGGTTTGTTAAATAGAGAATTTGCCTATTCCGCCGATGGACGATCCTGCTCCACCACCCTCGTCTGACGAGGACGAGGAGAAGGCTTAATTAGGTAGGTACTCCGTATGTGTGTTTTGCCTTTTTCGGTTGATCGGCGAAATTGGTATCCTGGAATTTTATTTATTTGTTTGTTTTGCTTTTGCAGCTAGAAGTAGCACGAGAAAGAGAGCGGTTGTTCAATTCATCAGAGTAGAAGTAATAAGAGATTTGGACCGTATGCGGATCCAAAAACCATCAGAGGATATTAGTGTGTGGTGTCGTACCCAAGTTGGTATTAATCTGCGTCGTCAGTCCGTCGTGTATTCGTGTGTATTTTGTTAGGGATATATGAAGTCACAACCTCTTTCGTACCAATCATAAATTAATGAGTACTTATGTAAGAAAGCAGCCATTGTTGCTCCTTATATCCAAGTTCGGTTGATGCAATCAGTTTTACCATTTATTCGACGCAAAGATGGCCGTATTGCTGGTACACGTTTACTCCCTCCGTTCGTTTTTTCTTGTCATTCTGACAAGGATTTTGCACTGCACACACGTCAATACTTTGGTCCGACAGCAAAAAAAAGGAATAGAGTTCCCATGAATGTCAATGTATCTCCTTATCTATCATGCCATTGCATAAATAGTACTCCCTCCATTCCATAGAAGTTGATCCTATAACGAGAGCAACGAAAGGGCCTTGATGGTTGAGAATCCGTCCGACCACTGGATGCAGTAAGATCTCTGAGATACAGGATGGCGATACATCCATGAAGCACAATGGCGGCAACAATCTTGTTTACACAAGAATTTACGCCTGGTGATACATATGATATGTAAGTGAATGTGTATATTCCAGAAATGTAATTCTCCACAAAAGTTTGTGTTCTTGATTTACACTGGCGGGTGTAAAGCTCACAGATCAAAAGATGAAAGATTGCCGGTTACTACATGATTAGAAAAGTACAGCCTACAGAACAATACACTACATGGGGATAAAAATTCCACTTCGAGCTATCTAATAACACGGCCGGCACACACTTCATTTCCCTAGCGCAAGTTCTTTGGCGAGGTCTCTTGTAAGACTGAAGGCTAAAGTGTTGTGCCATGGGAAAAGAGTACGGGTAACTGGAAGTTTCCTCCGAAGATCCTGTGCACAACATACATGAAGTTTTAACGCATGAGAAATGACAAGGAGGTTGATATAACAACACAATACATCACTGTAGCTATCATTGGGTTGTTCGCCACAGCCTACCTTGAATGTTGCATCGGACAAATTCAAGTATGATTCCTGTGTATAATGGAAAAGTGGCATTATTTTGTGTTGAAGGATGAGTGGTGAAAATGAACCATCAGATAGAAACAGACCTCAAGAGATGAAAAATATTCAGATTCATGATGCCGAATGATGTTTGTTATCGAAACTGCAGAATCTTCAGGCGACTGAAACATATATGACATAATGTCAGGACCATGTTTTTCCAGAAGGGAAGGAGAGAACCATATTAACTTTCAATCAGACATTCATACTCAAGGAAGTCCCCTTTATATAATGCCAAGATGAATGCATACTTCGGTAATGTGAAAAGCAAAACATATTTTCTCAACTCCACAGCGTGAAAAGAAATAGGAGGAAAAAACCAAGGCATGCTTGAGGTGAACTTCCATAAAGCAGCCTTTTTATTATTTGGCAAGCCAGCAAAGGGAAGCAGAGGGGGTCCACATTTTTAGTTGATTATTTTTATGAAAAAAGATAAATAAAGCTCCGATATTTACTGGAACTGTTTGCACCAAAACCCAAACCAACCAACACCAACTCAACATATCAAGTGTGCTTTTTTTTGTAATATTCTGATGAACACCTGCAGGGAACAATATTGTCACGGCCAATGCTCTAGAGGGTCTGCTGCAACCAACTCTCTCTCTCTCTCGATGGGATAAGATAAGCAATTAGTTTAGTTTCAGTTCTATTTGGTTTAGCAAGAATAAATCAGTTTATTTGTTAGGCATCCACCCAGTCTGTTGAGGCTGAGCTCCTGTATGCTATAAACAGGACGCCGGCCATAGGGAGAGGGCATCATTGAGTTTAGTCAGGCTTAGGCCCCTTGTACCCCCTGCCTCGGCGGTGCAACATGGAGCGGGGCTCCGTCGCACTGGCGAGGTTCAGGGCAGCAATCCTTCATCAGTTCTAGTTCAATTCAGCAGCAGTTTCGGTCCTAATCCACTCTCCTCAATCATGCTGGTGACAAATATACCATAAAGATGCACGTGTGCAACAGAGGTGGAGAACAATATACAGTGACGAAGAACATAATACTCCAAACTGAATAGCAGTTACAGATACAATATGTGTAACAATATTTTCAAATTTTTAATATTAAAAAAAACAATATGCGCAACAATGAATGGGCTGAGGCTTGAAGCTAGCATCATAATTTACACAGGATGCCATCATAATATGCGCAGCCCAAGTGATTGCATGAACCAACCTGCAATATGGTGGAGTCCTTGCGATCGACATTAGTATCTAGCTGCACATTTCCCTCCTCAAAATAGTGAGCACCAACCTGGATTATATTTAAGTGATATTTACACAACAGAACCTATTACCATCACCTTAACGCAAGCAAACAAAATTTAGTTAAAAAAGCTAACCTGTATCTTTCCTTTAATATCAACATACTGTAATTCATAACTGAAATCCATAGTCCACACTGAACGCCAACTGCCATTGCTGGATGAGACAATATTCAGGTGGTCTTCATCAGATGCTAAACGATAAAAATTCACATGTATGAGGAGCAATGCTAACATATTTTAGTGACATGTTATGTGAAATGAGACTTCAGACAGAGGAATTAAACTCCTAAAGAGAGACAGCACAGAAGGCAAGCACATTAAACATGTCAACAGATTTTAGGCACATGATAAGGAGTAAACTCACAGAAGAAGCAAGTAGTTCAAATGCATATCGAACATTGAAATGTGAAAATATACGATCTAAACATTTCAGCCTAAAAAAATAGGTTCTCAAATAAATGCAACAAGACAATAATAGAAATCAAACTCAAAGAAACATTCTGAAGAAAGGTTAGAAATTATTGAAAAAATGGAAACAGAGAGGCACATTAAATGCTAAAATGGGACTATAAAACATTTTACACTTGTTATAATCCAGAAAAATACTTTGCTATGAAAAAATCCAGAGCAAAGGCATCAACCTATATGACCAAAGTTAAAGAAAACAAGAAAATTATTTACAGGAACAAAGAAAAGAAGGCAGATGTGAGTTGATCAGTATACCAAAAGTTCCGTGGACACGCTTAGCAGCAGAAATAACAACCACAAAACCAAAATCTGCTCCTGGCCCCTCTACATCCTTTCCGTTGGTGCAATAAACAGCACACACCCCTTTCGGATAAGCTTCGCCAACATATTTAGACAATTCAACATCTAAAGAACTCCTGTATGAGTACAAAAGATTAGATAACATATATTGACTTGTGACGGATAAAGAGGTTAAATATTCAGTGCAAACCACCTATTCGGTGGAATCATGAAAAACCTCTAAAAAATCCTACTTACAAGTTTTGAAAAATTATGAAACTTGGCATATGTGTAGATGATTTGGTGAGAAACAAGAACACAAAATTTCAGATCTAAACTCGACTACAGTAAAAGGATATAAAAATAACAAAACACAGATCATGTGGACAAACACGGCACAATCACGGTTGTCTTTTTCCCTCCTCTCTCCACAACTTGATATTTTTATATCTTTTTAATGCAATTGATTTTGGTGCTGAGATTTTGTGTGCTTGTTTCTCACCATGCATCTACATGTATGCCAAGTTTCATATTTTTTTCAAAAAAAAAATAAGTAGGTTTTTTCAGAGGCTATACACAATTCCACAGAATAGGTAATTTGCAGAGAGTATTTTCCCAGATAAATAATAAATAAAATATTAGGCAGATCTAATACCTAAATTCTTCAATGTATGCTGAAGGAAGTTCTTCATCCATAGCAGGTCTCAGTTTTGTACAGGTCTTTTATCATGAAAAAGGCAAAACGTGATGAATTAATTTTGGTGAAGAAAGTTTATTTTAGTCACAAGAAATGCAAGTAGAATTAGAACTAAACCCACATCGATAAATCCTCCTCCTCCCCCCCCCCCCCACCCCCCAAAAAAAACAAATCAGCAAACACCTTGATCTAATTTGAATCTGGGGGGCTTGCAATTATCCAGGCCAACACCTTGCTTGCTACAAATAGCTCAGACAAAAGTTTGATTAGGAAGCTTGTTTGCTAATCACAGGCTTCTACAGACACCTAAAACTGAAGGTAGTGTGCTGGTGGCTTGGTGTATTTGAGAGAAATAGGGAAAGCATACTAACCTTCCTTCTTCTCATATTTCAATGAAATTTGGAAACATAAAACTTGATTTAAGCCAAGGAAATTCAAACATATGGTTATTTCAAAATAAAACCTCAGGAGCGGAGGCGGAGACGACGCGGAAAGGGTGGGGGGAAGAGGAGATGGCTGGCCGCGCGGTGGGAGCGGGTTGACGATGGTCGTTTGGAGGTGCAGGTTTACGGTACCCAAGCTTTCATCTGTCTCAGCTGTTTTGAATGATAGTGGTCACAGGTATCATCGGGACATACAATGCTTCATTTTTTTTTGTATGGAGCACTTGCTTGGCATGATTATCCATCATTTTGGTTTCTCCCGTTCCTTTTGCAGTGACAAAATAGTAGTGGTGTAACATTGAGGTCACTAAAGAGAAACTTCAGTGCTTGAGACCTCGTGGTCAGGATAGTCAGCTGCACGCCAATGTACTTGCACAACTTGCCCTGGCACACCAGCTGGAGCAGAGGCAGCGCCCGACGGTTGGGATGGCTGCTCCCGGCTGGAGCAGAGGCGGCGGCCCGGCGATGACCGTTCTGGGTAGGGCGGCGGCTGCTTCGATGGGAGGCGCCGGTGCGAGCGGGTCCAAGCCCGTTGCAGCGTGATTTTGTATTCAGGGTCCTCTACAAGGCATGCGTGCAGGGTGATTTTTCAGGGAACGGCTGCCGATAGCCTAAGATCATCAGGCTGTAACATGCTACATTCGCTTCAATTTTGTGATCCGGGGTGCAGAATTTAGAAAGTGATTTCCTGAGACTGGGACGTGTTGTCAGATTGAACCCCAACTGATGGAGATGGTGAACGAATGTTCGAATCTATTTCAGTGCAGTTTAAAAACGTTACCTTTTGCACAGTGGCCGTTAGTCTAAAAAAACGTTACCTTTTGCAGTCTCTAGTTATTCCCGACCGAATTCTCGTGTCTCGTTATCTCAAATCTTTGGAGTTTGGAATAATTCAATTTCGCATCTAATTCGAGCCTACCAGTAAGTTAATTCCAAACAACCTTTATTTTTTATCAAGCCAAATGACAGGTAGCGGAGAATGACAGGAAAAACCGCGGCACCCTTTTCCGCGGGTTTGGCCACCCTTTCGTTCTCACCAGCTGCTAGGTCATCGACCCATCCACCATAAGTACCCATCGGCCAGCTGCCCGCAGAATTACACGGAACTCGATTAGACCATTCCTGTTTTGTTAATTCGATCCAGTTCATGGCAGAGCAGGGGAAGACGGTGGTGGTGGTCGGGGTGGACGACAGCGAGCACAGCTACCACGCGCTCGAGTGGACGGTGCGCCACGTCGCGGGCGGGGCCGTCGAGCTCGTCGTCGTCCACGCCAAGCCGTCGGCCGCCTCCATCATCAGCTTCGGCGGCGCCGGCGGGTTTCTTGGTAAAGCCCGCACTTGCTTTTTTTGTTCTCTCGATCGCCGCCACTGATGAATGGTGCCGCCGCGGACCGTGGTGGTGACTTGTTTCAGGAGCTGGGGAGGCGATGAGGTGCGTGGACGCCGACCTGCGCAGGATGGCCGAGGCCGTCGTCGAGCGGGCGCGCCGCGTCTGCGTCGCCGGCTCGGTGCACGCTCAGATCGAGGTGGTGGAAGGGGAGCCCCGGTACGTGCTCTGCGCCGCGGCCGAGAAGCACCGCGCGGATCTGCTGGTCGTCGGCAGCCACGGATACGGCGCCATCAAAAGGGCTTTGCTGGGGAGCGTCAGCGACTACTGCGCCCACCATGTGCATTGCTCCGTTATGATCGTTAAGCAGCAGCCAAAGTCCGAATAGTGCTGAGGAGCATGTGGCTCGCCGCTACCTTTTTTTAATTCAAAATAGTATACTAGTATATGTTTGTACTGTCATGGGTTTGGTTTATCTGTGTACCATGCTTCTTCCATGTGTCATTTGTTGAGAGTAAATTTCACAAACTGCGGGTTCTTTAGCAATACCAGTGCAGTCTTTCGGGTATGTAAAATTTGGCAGTAAGGCATCAGAACACAACCAAAAATAAGCAAGGATTGTCTTCGCGAAAAAATGAACAAGGATTAACCCCGAACTCCATACCATATAATTCTGTTTCGAAAATAACAGAGCTGGGTGCCACCGATACATCAAGGAGACCTACGTGTCTCAAGTCCGCTTGACGGGGTCGAAGTTGGAGACGGCGACGACGGCGCCGACGATGGCGACGAGCACGACCCCGCCGGACACGATGCTGAGCAGGAAGTTCTTGAGCGACGGCGTCAGCGTCACGGCCTCAGCGACGTCCGGCATGGCCAGCGCCGTAGCCACGGCGGCCGCGCTCAGCCCGGCCGACACCTTCTCCTTCATGGACGCCCGGACGACTGCCATCCTGGCGGCCGCCGGCCTCGCCCTCGGGGGCTGCAGGGGCTGGAGCGAAGGCGCGGCGCCGAGCGGCTTCCTGAGCCCGGCGACGGAGACGGCGGAGAACGTCGCGGTGGCGGCCATGGCGAGCGCGGATGGAGGAGAGAAGAGGCGGTTGGCGCGCGTGTGTTTGTGCGTGGGGGGGGTGGACGACCTGCCGTGGAGAAGGTTAAAGTAGAGGTTGGGTGGACAGGGAGCGAGGTGCCAGGTAAGCATGGGAGCCCGACGTGGGACGCCGTGGTCGCGCCATTGCAGGATAAGGTTTATCTTCAGAGCAGCCTTCTTGGCTGTGGTGTGCTGGTGTCTGATTTCGTCCCTCATCATCGCTTGCTTCAAAAAATCATCATGCTGCCCTTTGTGTGCTTGGAAGTTTTCGTTTGTACTGTACTACAGTGTCCCAGGAGCCAAGTATATGGTATATTTGCTTGGATGCTTCGAGCAAAATTCGTTTCAGTAACACACTGCCATGCGATCGAATGGAAAATGTGCGATTTTTCTTCTTCTTCTCTTCTAAGTCCGTATACAGTAGTGATGAATAATTAGATTTTTTATTTTAACCATTTGAAAAAATATTTTTCACAAATAGACCCTTAAAAAAACTTATTCCATATCTATACCCAGGTAAGGGCACCAACCTTACGTGCGCTGCAGGGCGTCAGGCTCTGTGGCGCCCTTCCTGTACACATGGATTTGGGATATGCCACGGGAGATTGAAGGACATCAATAAATATGGTGTCCTACATGTCTTGTAGGGTACCAGTATAGGTGGTGCACTTCTGGTTATATTCCCTCACAGGTGCCCCCTTCTTCTTTCTCCCTCTTATATTCACTATTCTTCTTCTTCAACAGCAGCCTCTCTACCATCAAAATTCGTATCTCTCTCGATCTCACCCTTCGACGCCCCCCGGTCCTATATCTCTCCGTAAATCGATTCATCTAGGTATACTCCTCTATTCTCTACCTTTTATTTGGAAATGCACCATAGATTGAGCTCTATTTTTGAATGAATCCCACCTACTAGACATGAAGATATGTATTTTTCAGAATGTGCATTTTTATTGGTGATTTAGACTGTATGACGGTATTAGGTAATGTTCATATATTATGTATTATAGCCTCAGAATTGAGGTTAATTGGCACAAAGGTATTAGAACCGTACGAGACTTGTAAGTTACAAATTTAGGTAATGTGACGTAGGTTTAGAAAATTTGTATCTTATGTGATATTGATTTACGCTTAGTACTCATGATTACCATACGCTTATATTTTAACCATCTCGCATTGTTCTTCTTATTTACATGTTGTAGAAACTACAATGGTGTGGTACGTTGTATTTTGTGATCGAAAGCCTAGAGTATATGAATCATGGAGAGTTTACATTGAGTATGTTGTAGGTTTCAGTGGTGCCGCCTTGTAGAGCTACTCCACAAGGATGCAGGCTGAATAAGCTTATCAAGCTTTTCTAAAATATATCAGAAAAGGGAGAACATGTCTCTAACAAGTGGTGTTAGAAAGAATGAGTGATATTAGTACAATTTTTAGTCATTGTTGTCTTATTGTACGAGATCATGTGACTTGTATGTTTGTGGTCTAATTAAGTTAGTTCAAACTATATTATGATATTGAACTATGTGTTTATGATGATATAACTACGTTTGTTCAAACTATGCTATGTTATTGAACTATGTGTTTATAAGTATGTGCCTTTATGTGTTTGTATTAAGATATGCACCATATAATATGTTTGTGTGTCACTGAAAAGGCTATTATAACATGAACTAAAAAGGCTACGACGACGGGTGATAGATCACTGAAAATGCTACCTTAACATGAATTGAAAAAGCTACCCTGACATGTCACTGAAAAGGCTATGATGACGGGTGATGGATCACTGAAAAGAATACCCTAACGTGAACTGAAAATGCTACGATGGCAGGTGACAGATCATTAAAAAGGCTATCCTGACATGTCACTGAAAAGACTATTATGACGTGAACTGAAAAGGCTATTATGACGTGAACTGAAAATGCTACGATGACATGTGATGGATCACTAAAAAGGTTATACTGACGTGAACTAAAAAGGCTACACTGACGTGAACTGAAAATGATACCCTGACGTAAAATGAAAAGGCTACAATAATATTGTATACTATATTTTTACTGAATTACAAATAAAATTACTACATAGATCTGATGGCTATAAAAGCACATCACGAGGAAGAGAACTAAGACGCACTCACACACACAGGCCACACACAATGGGTAGCAAAGAGCCTGAGCCTTAGTCACCTCGGTGGCTGAGACAAAAAAAACTTAGGGAGAAGAACAATAGCCTTCCATCAAATGATCTAAATTATGATGAGAAATCACCGGCCAACGCAGAAATACCCTTATGTAGAAGCGACTTAGATTGTCAATTCTTGATGAGTTTAGACCATGATATGTATGGCATGAGGTATTGGGCTTGTCCATTGCCCAGCTCTCCATTCAATTGGGGTTGGGACGAAGAGTAGACGTGGAAGGCAGTTTCAGTTCTAACATTTACATTGCATATTCTTAGTTGTTGTCATTAACCATTTTATTTTCTTGAAGGGTGTTCGTGTTGAGCTCTTCCCGCCATCACCGAAACCGCTGGGATGTGATTTCAAGCAGTGGATTGATGAATATATGACACCGAAGGACATAGAGCACGTGGCGTGAGTCAAGAGGAACAGAGCTGTCATGAGTAAGGGTGGATCAAGCAGCAAGTAGTCGGGTGTATTGTACTATATTCTACTTTTTCATTAAGTTGGTGTTTCATTTCCCTAAGACATGTTAGATTTAGTTTGAGCACTACTAGATTAGTAATTAACTTCCTCGTTTTACATACCACATAATGCTTCATATCTTTGTCATGGTGTTGTTTACTTTCCCTAAGGCAGGTCATGTTTAGTGTGGGCACAGTTAGGCTCATAATTAAGTGCTTCATTTAACATGTCATATAATTGTTATGAGGTCATTATCATGAAATATGTAGATTATATGTAGTCATGTAGACTTTACAGTGCCTCATTGTGTAGTCAAATCATCTCACCTTTTATAGTGATTCAGACTTTGCAGTGGCTCAATGTGTCATCAAATCATCTACAGTTTGTAGTGAGTACATATGTAATTAATACACTGAATCTTGCTTCAACCACCCATTGATATGAGCCTATATATACACATGTTCTCGTGCTATACATATTCATACTTCACTCACACACTATCGCTTCCCTCACGCACTACCCTCTTGAACATGCCACATTACCTGATCCTCGCATGAAACGAGCATCCATTCTGTCGTTGTGGTCAACGAGCAAAGCTTACCATCTTTTTGGTGCCGACCACATATGGAAGGAGATGTTAGGTATGTCCTGACACTGACCCAAGTGATGCCGTAGGCTTCTCTATCTCTATTTCATAAATTTATGATTGCACTTACAATACCACTACTAATATAAACGGTCTAATTTCAGTCTTCTTCATGCGTCTTCGTTGAATGGATCGATGAGGTTAAGTTGAGTCCAACTCCAACACTAGAGGGCGATGAGGAGTATGAGGACATGCGTCGTAACTACGAAGCTGATCAAAATGCACGTCGAAGGCGTAGGGGCGAAGATTTGATTTGGCGTACGCGTCTGCAAAGGCAGGAGTATAATCTCAATCAGTGCACAAGATAACTTGATCTCCATGAAGCACATCTACATAGATGTGAATGCAAACATGATCACCGTGAGGCTGAGGTTCATGCAGCAAGACTGAGCGACAATGGTAGGGGAAGCGGGAGTGGGTCAGAGTAGTTACAGTAGTCGTATCTAATTTCTATTTTATATATGTTGTTCCTTTTCCCTAAGGAATGTTAGGTGTAGAATAGACATTATTATGTTAATAATTAGGTGTTCCGTTATACATGCCAGTTAATGGTAATCTTCGTAACTTCGTATCCATTTTATATTTTAAATCTGTTAAGGTTGAGAAAAACTTAACAGATTAAGAACTTCCGACAACTCTAACTTGTAGAACTTAATGAATCCGTGCATGTCAACAAAAGAAAGTATGTTTCAAATGACACAAGTACCAATACTTGTCATTACCAGAAGTTGTAATTTCTCACCGTTAAGCAATTACAAATTTGCGAACATAGCTAACTGTTAAGGTTGAGAAAAAAAACTTAACGGGTTAAGAACTTCCGACAACTCTAACTTGCCGAACTTAATGAATACGCGCATGTCGACAAAAGAAAGTATGTTTCAAATATTACAAGTAACAATACTTGTCATTATGAGAAGTTGTAATTCCTCATCATTAAGCAACTACAAATTTGTGAACATAATAATCTGTTAAGGTTGAGAAAAAAGCTTAACGGATTAAGAACTTGCGACAACTCTAACTTGCCGAACTAAATGACTCCGTGCATGTTAAAAAATGAAGGTGTGTTTCAAATATTAAAAGTAACAATACTTGTCATTACGTGAAGTTGTAATTCCTCACCGTTATCCAATTACAAATTTGTGAACATAACAATCTGTTAATGAGAAAAACATAGCGAACATAGTAATACCTGTATTTATGATACATCACAAGTAACAAATTTGTGAACATAGCGAACATAGCATTCATTAGAAATCCACAAAGTTCATTACAAATCCAAGACATCACACAAATACAAAAGGACTCTCATATCTCAATCTTGCGTAAGACGTAACCACTTGCCCTTCTTGAGCGCTTTTTCACCACCTAGAGCATAAGCCTCCTTTGCATGGTGTGCTTTCTCACGCTTTCGTGCCCTCTCTTTGTCTCAATTTTCTTTCTCGTGCTCACGATCTATCTCACGCTGCATGGCAAAGTAAGCGACACGTTTACGCTCCTCCATACTACAGGCATTGAACTCTTCTTCCATCATATTTAGTTCAACCATATTACGAAGGTAATATTTCACCTCCTCATCTCTCTCGGTGTCGATCCACACGTTGTAGTCACACAATGATGGAACAGGCTGCAAAACAATCAATGACAAATTTAACATTTTGAACACTCATTAAGGACTTGCAATGAGACTTCACAACATAATCGGTAATTCCGTACTTCCGTATCATCGGATTCAGGATCAGATGTGAGATTATTATACATAAAGAAGCACTGCCACAAATTCTTGTAGTAACTGGACACCTCCATCTTACATATGTCTCCACAGTAATACTCCGGTTCCTCACCCTCTAGCTTCAGATGCAATCCGGGCATGCCTTTCTGAAACTCATCGATTGAATCAATGTTGAGCTCATCAATGGAAATAACAATAAGAATAAGATAACAAATGCACTCGTAAGACCCTTTGAAACAACTATCATAACGAATGGGCAGATTTCGAAAAAGGACGGAGGGAAAATACATGGCTCCTCACGTGGGGGTGGCCATGTATCAGAGGTCGTACCTCCAAGCTCAGCTGCTTTCACGCGTCTGTTCGCCTCTTCCTGTTTCACAAAGTAATGTTCTCAAGTGCCGGGTGTCTCACGCCTCCTCTGCTCTTCGGCCTCCTGTGCTAACTTCTTCTCCTCCTCAGCTTTTATCCGCTACTGGCATTGCTCCTCAAGATACACTGGATCTTTCAGCTGCTTCAGCCTTGAAAGACACCAAGCCCGTAACTCATGCTTGACTCAAAAGACTTGCGCAGCAAATCAAAATAAAATTTGTCCCAAAGTCGCTCTGGAGGGTACTGGCGACGATTCTGTCTCTAGTACGCCAGCACCATATCATGACGATCATGCAACTCATCCAATGATGGATTCCCTGTTAGATCTACCTAATTAAACTCTCTCTTAATTGTGCCAATAATCCAACTCGGATGCAGCTTCAAATATTTTTCATGCATATGTTGCTTTCTTTCTTAAATCATCCTCTTGTCAAGTTTATCTCCTTTTCTTCGAACTTGATTAAGAAATTCCTCGTGACCCTCGAACGTCTCCCAGTCGCACCTTCTTGTATACTGTCAATAGAAAGATTCAATAAAATCATCATAAACAATGCCAATAGAAACCACATACTACAAATGATTAATTATAGTTTCGTTAATATGAACTCACTCATGCATCATCCTCACCAACAACGTTAACACAAAAGTAGCCATACCCTAGCTCGGATGGCACCACTCCCTATCTAGTCAATACACCACATTGACATATAGGATGCAGAGCATAGTGACATAATAAATCATCCGAATCCAATGTCAATAATAGTTATAGGTCATCGGGCCAATGTGACCTTGGACCATACACAAGTTCATTAAAATCGCATCCCCGTTTGTTACCCTATAAAACACAGCACATGTCAATATCGTTTACACACACACAATATTTTGATCACAACAAAATATATAACATCGAACTCTAGTATTACCGATAAAGGGATTGGAGTGTAATCCAACCTGGCAGGTGGGTTCACCAACTCATCACAGTAGCCACATTTACACACAGGTGGGTTGCGGACACGATTGATAGTTGCTCCGTCCTTCTCCTCATCAGTCATTGGCGGGGATTTGGTGACGGAGGAACTCAATGCTTAAAATAGCGCAACGGAGAAGACTCATTCCTATCATACGGAAAAAGAAAAATTTGTGGATCGAACGCTTCGGGTCCATCGATCCACTGAAAGAATCTGCACCTACCCTGCTTTTGTAAGATAAGAAACTTGTAAGTGTCAAATCGAACAATATTTATACATACAAAATATTACTCACACTCTTGTAAGGGCAACAATAGTAAGCACGAGCAGCCATGCTTGGATGTCTTGATTGTTTGACGTGAGCTTCTTCATGGTGGTCACATCTCAGAATGGGAAAATGAGGAGGAACTAGATCATTGGGACAACCAGTGTTCGGGAATTCTTTCGCATCCCTTCACATATCAAAGAATGTCATAAGCAAAAATAGAAATCTAATCCCTAACCATATGTAATTACGAATGCAAACGTAAATCCTAACTATACAAATCATATCACCTAATAACACAATGACATTACTTATACACATATGAATCACACCACAATAACAAGCATAATACAAACCCCAAGAATGCCTAAACCCTAGCACATGAATATCTGCATCCAAACAATGACAATGCAATGAAATTAATAGGGGGGATGGCATACTTACCCCACGAGATCCGGGTACCAACTCATGAAGCCAATTCATGGTGGGGATGGGGCTTGTGGGGAGGAGGAAAATG
>VSTD030000944.1:0-14211 GCA_008808055.3 Sporobolus alterniflorus
AAAGCTCCAAAAGTCTCTTCAAATAAAGGGGAAGTTAACATTTTGAGAGGAGAAAGACACTTCAACTTCAAAAATCCATTTCAATGTGATCCCATATTCTCCAACTCCATCATACCATTTCAAAAATCTTTCCAAAATCATTGAGAAAATTTTCTTAACTCTTTTTGGACCATCCTTTAGCTTGGCAATATACATAGCTTGAGTTGTACCCTCTCTCCTTACCCATGAGCTCCACATATCCAGCCTATAGAGGGTAGGATGAGAAGGAACAATTGTTGAGCCAAGGTGAGGAATCACATACCAAAAAGAGTGTATGAGTGCCTTATGTTGAGGAACCATAGTATCATTGCTATCATATTCTCTCTAATTGATTTCAAAAAGAGGCTAAGTAAGAGAGACATAAACGAAAGGTTTCATCTTTTAACTGCCCAAGACAAGGTGAAAAATTCCACCAAAGCTCCATGAGGTGAGTAGGGACCGCATGGTATGACCACATTAATTTATTTGGTAAGTCTAAACATGTGTCTACACTTGTTTTGCCTTACATCACTTGCATTGCTTCAGGTTTGGCTTTGCTTGAGGACGAGCAAAAGTTCAAGCATGGGGGATGTGTTGGTGCTCATAAAACGCCGATTTCATGCGCCAACATATTGAGTGAATGTATGAAATAATCATATATTTACCTCGTCTACAAACCTATTTCCACGATTTTAGTGTCAATTCGATTTCAGGAACATATGTGCCAAATTAGAGCATTTCAAGAAATTACAAGAATATTTAGAATTCTACCAAATATAGTGTCACTACATAAATGTTTGTGACATGTAGACCACGTGGGGCCAAACCAAGGGGGCTCAAGAGTCGGCCGGCCGGTCGGCCCAACCCCATGGTCGGCCGGCCACACTTTGAGTCGGCTCGAGCCGAGACTTTGCGGCTACGTTCACACGTTGGTTCAGAAGATGATCCTATGCCCGAGAGTCAGTGGTAACTGGGAGGAGTGGCCGGCCGGCCACGTGAATGGCCGCCTGGCCCTCCATCACCTCCAAACCGACTTAATTAATTCGGTGGAAGCTTCCCTCTACCCCTATATAAGGATCCCCACGGTAGAATTCACACACATCGCACTCTTCTTGTTGTTATCCACTTGTAAAGGTTCATGTTTAGTAGTAGAAGCACAGGCGAAGCCCTATCAGGAGTCGAGAGTTGAGTTGAGTCTTCGCTCAAGCTCCGGAAGTAGTCTCAGAGATCGGTGATCTCTTGTATCCTTACCTTTCTTTATAGACTTTGAGTTTAGTTCTTATATGTTCTGTTCTTATTTTGTCTTGAGCTTAGATGTGTGCATAGTTACTATCACTTGATCACTCTCATTTGTTGTTATTGCTCTATGGGTTATCTGTCTAACTCGGTTGATTACTCTAGCTCCTCATAGCTCGAGTACTTTACCGACGTTGAAGTGTTAACTTATGGACGTGGTGTCC
Organism: Sporobolus alterniflorus; assembly: GCA_008808055.3. Taxonomy (NCBI): domain Eukaryota; kingdom Viridiplantae; phylum Streptophyta; class Magnoliopsida; order Poales; family Poaceae; genus Sporobolus; species Sporobolus alterniflorus. The sequence goes on from VSTD030000944.1 coordinate 1,479, forward strand.
GGGTTTAAATCCTTTAGTGAAGCTCCACGCCTTGCACGGAAGTGTGGTACCCGCGGGAGTGACAATCCTATTAGGGCTTTGTAATCTACCACGCCGAGGTCATGGCGAGCCGGCCAAACCTGGGCTGTTGTATCCCCTTATGTGGATTCCTTACTGTGATACAGTTAGTGAGAAACCAGGGTCGCAAAGCAGAGTAGACAGCATAGCAAGTGATTTGGAATCCTGGGTAACATGCTATGATAGACAAGACTAGAATAGATCCTTAGGAGTTGACCCTCGTCTTGAGTCTCCCGACTAAGTGGAACCTTAGCTTAGCCATAGAACCTGAAAAACTAGTGTGTGTGTGTCAGTTAACCCCAGTTAACGTAACCTCTTTATAGCCTAGTAGTACTCATTGGAGTTACTCTTTGTGTTAGTCTTAGACATGATAGAGATTCTTTCTCCGTTGGGAAAATATAAATACGATACCTGGAAGTGCTACATTGACAATTCCGTGCCCTTATGGAGCTGCATAAGAAACGTTAACAAGGGGTTGTCCACACCCACGTCTGCATGCGGCGGATCCCTCGGGAACATTGAGCATGTCGTCTTCAGTCACTCTAGTACACACCATCTTCCATAAACAGCTTTGCATCATTAGGTAATTGCAATAGTTCAATAGAATATGATATCAGCATGCATGAGGTAATTACAATATAAAAGAGCAACAATTGCATTTACAAAAAGGTAATATCCCTTTCCATTGCAATCTCTTCAAAAAGAAAAAACTATATTTCTAGACCAATGCGAACAACAGTAAGGAAAAAGCGAAAACGGAACTGTTTGGTTATGATTCTCGACAAAGCGACAATATGCAAACACAACACATAAGCATATTATACCCGGTCTGCAGGGTATCGACAGCAATACCTCGCCGGGCATCCGTGGGTGGCCCCCACTCAGCGGCTGCTGAAGCTACTTATTTTGCGGGTTTCCATATTGCCCGTATGCATCAATACATAACTCAATCTTGTTCATCGAGGCCAGACGATCGGTCCTCAATCGACATAGGCGGGGGCTACCACCTTCGGAGCTCTGAACATGAAAACATTCCACTCTCTGCCCTAACCATCTAGAATTGTCCACTTTCCCCTAGTTGCCCCGCTTGGTCTCACATAATGCCACAAATCGATCGCTAACATAAACCATATAGAACCACCATCGTGAGAAGGGGCCCTATCGCGAGCAGCTTTCGACCACTCATCTTCTACCGACAACCTATTTTACTAAGCATAGGCATTCTATTGTTCTAATCCATCGTGGAGGTAAACAAGGTATTCTTGTAAGTTGGTCCGTAATGCAACTAATTTCCATCCAACTCTTACATGTAAATGCACAATCATAAACATAAAGTAATAAATATAAAGCGGAAACCAATGAGAAGGATTATGCATTCGGTGCTTGCCTTGTTCAGGGAAAAGTTTAGCTTCTTCAACGCTTCGCTAGTGTTGTCCCCCAAAGGTTCCTTGCTCAAGCTCAGCGTTAGGTCCTATACGGCATGACATGCAATAGTTTTAAAGATAAGCGACAAGGATGTTGATTAAAGAGGTAATTTAGCCATTTCCTTCATTAACTCCTATAGTTTAACCATACTAACTTATAAAGACTTAAAGGATGGTGAACCATGCTAATCAGCACCTACGACACGGCATAGGGTGTCCACATGGTCAGCAAAGCCAAATGGCACAAATCATAGCCATTAATCCAAGAAAAATACCATGAACATGAGCTACAAGGTGTTTGCCATGATAGAGGAAATCGTAATTGAAATTTAGGAACATATTTCATAATTTTAGGAGTTCTACCGGATTTTATATGAATTTCTATTGAATTAAACTAGATTTAGCAAGATTAATATCAACAGGCATTCCTGAAGCAAGACACATTTATTTCATATTTTTAGGCCCTAGAACATATTAGGATCTATCCAATGAAATTTCTTTCATATTGTTCTCACTTCAAATCAATTCGATAAAAAATTTGAATTTTGCAGCAGTTTGAATTAATCAGAAAATAGAGAGAAACAACGGCAACATAGGCTGAATCCCTTGGTGGCCCAGCTATGTAACGTTCCTGCTGTCAAATTCAATGTAATCTAGTGCTAATCTTGTTCTAATATTGATTTGGATCAAATTCAAATAAATTCAGTTCGAGTTCCTATCAAATTCAAGCTCCACTCTAAAATCTAATTTTCATTTGAATATGGTTTAATTTTGGTCAAAGTGCCCAATACAAACACTGTGGAAAATATTCTAATCTACCTCCATACAAAATTTCACATTTTTCTAAGACCCCTAAGTATTTCTTTCTAATTTATTTTCACTCCTGATGAAAATTTAAACGGGAAAGGAATTCTAAAAAGGGAAAAGCTTCGCGGGCCGTTTTCCTCCGCGTCGGCCTGCTTCTACAGCACCATGGCCCATCTCCGCAAGCGAGCCCGGCCTGCCTCCTATTTCTGCTCCCACGACGCTGGCAGCTGGGACCCACCTGTCAGGGCTTTCTCCCACAAATCCTCCCCTGCTCCGCGCCTGCGTGTCGTCGCCAGCTGAATTCCTATCGTTGAGCCGGCCACACGTCAAGTACTCACACCACCTCAATGCCCACCTGTCCACCAGCCGTCGTGAGCCATCACCACGCCCCTCGATGTGCCGTGGCGTCACCTCACCTTGAGCTGCATGCACTGCTGCCGCTCATCACTATGCCAGCCAGAATCTGGTGCCAACCGCTTGGCTATGATGCCCTTGCACAGCACGCTCTGCTGGCCGAGCTATCGCGGCCGAAAGCACGGCGCCTAGGCCGCTGCATAGCCCTGTCGTGTGTGCGCGCCAAGCCGAGTAGGCGCCATGCGCTGGCACATGCCCGCCTGTCACGTGGCCACACCCAGCACCCTCCCTATCTAGCTCACCACCCGATGCTAATGTACGAACAAAACCCCTTTCGACGTCGCCTCCACGCTAGCTCCTGTCGCTGCCCACCCACGCTGCGCTCGACGCCCACGCATGCACGCGCGCGCTGTCCGAGCGCGACCATGCGCTCCACGCCACGCCTGAGCCATCCCGTCACCCTCTCTCTCCATGCGCACATGTATAAAGGGCACCCCCATCCCCCCCCCCTCCCACCTGTAGCATTTCGTCCGCTCCAACGCCTATTGTCCGCCACCGGTAAGCCGCCACCGTCGCGCCTCACCTCTATTTCTGCCACGCCGTCGGTGCCGAGCCACCTCACCCACTTTCCATCCTCATGTGCAGGTCCAGGAGCTTCACCAGAGCTCGGAGCTGCTCCCCGAGCCACTGGAGCCCCACCTTCCCCGCCGCGCCGTCGCAACACCGGTGAGCCTCCGCCTCGACGTCGTCTCGCTCCCTCGGTCCGTTTCCAGGGCCAACACCTTGCCGTGCCGTCATGCCGTGGCCCATGGATGCACCCCGTGGACACCTTCCCGTCGACCAGCCAACTGTCGCCTGGCTCCGCCCATGCCACGTCGCACGCTCTACGCCTCGCCGCCGCGCCCGGGCAGGTGCCGCGGGCGCCCTGCGCGCCGTGTGGGCGGCAACATGGGCTGTCCGCACGCTACATTATGGGCCACGCCCCATCGCAGCTGGGCCACGCAGGTCGTGCGCACTGTGCGTGTGGGCCGACCACGCGGGTTTCGGCCCATCGACGGCGTTTCAAATAAAAATCCTTTTCTATTTATTTCAAATTCAATTCAGATTCAAACTTTGGAAATTCATATCTCTCTGCTCATAGCTACAAAATTTATGAAATTAGTTCCGTTGGATCCAAAACTTTATCATCTATCCAATAAAATTAATTAGAAAAACAGAAACATTTCCTTTGAGTCAGTTTCTATTAAAATTTGAATAATTCTCCATATATTTAATTTTCGACCATCGTAATTCCATGTAGGACCCGACATCGGTGGGCTCATTCTGAAGGAGGAGAAGGTCAAGCAGGAGGTTCCCAGAGGTTCACAAGCCACAAGTTTTGCGGTGTGTAACCCTGAGCAAGGCAAGCCCCGGTGCATATAGCGTCTATAGATCTAACATGACTTATTTTATTTTATTCTTATTGCATGTGATGTATTTGTACATTACGTATAGGGTCTTGTTGATTGATGATGATAGGTTGCTTGGTAGCACCCTTCTCTATATTAACCTTGCTTAGTGGTATTACTTTTATGACTAGATCTGCTATGCATAGTTGATAGCCAATGATAGAAGTTGAGTGGTAGGTCCCACTCGTCTGTAGGACCCCTCCTTTATAAACTAAAGGGATAGACTGGTTATGATGAGTAGAGGTTGGTTATTCACTGTTGCTAGATCGAGTGGGGCAAATAGGGAGATCAGTGGAACACTCGAAAGGGAAGGGCAGGGAGAGTGTTGTGGCTATTTCGAGGTTTCTATGTGGTAACCCTCATCCGTGTCAGTTATGGACCACGTCATTTTGGCCCCGATGGTAAGTCTTGAGTTGTGTACCAACCACATGTCGGGTTTTTATGGGGCCCGGTAAGTCTAGTAGCCCTATAACTACTTCACCGAACCACACCCCCTACCTTAAGGATGTTGTGGGAGGGGAAATGAGGCTGAGGGCCAAGACTTCACCCATGGACAGGGGACCAATTTCAACAGAGTAAGGACTTCGCAATCGGATGTCATATGTGAGAGCCTCCAGGAGTCAAGTGTATGACGTGTTGGTAAGGATCTTTCCCTGCAGGATATATATCGATTCAAGTCACCTCGGCACTCTCAGTTATGAGTGACACATTGCCGTTGCAGTCATCTCATAGTATGTTTGGTATACTGTTATGGATTCAAGGATTTGGATATGGATATGACTATGATTATATTATCATTATGATTATTGTATTTACCTACCTTTGACGTTGACATAGGTCAACGTTCTACTTGTTTATGCTTGTTCGAGTTTGTAGGTGCAAACATAGCATTTGGCTAAATCTAAAATGGCTAAAATAATCAAGCTAAGGATCAACTGCTAGTCGCTGAGTTCGTAGTCCCGTCAGGCCCTTAGTGCCTTGCATGTCTAGGAGTCGACTATTTTATGGCCACATTGACGGGTCAGTCATGCTGAGCTTTAGTTGCTCAGGCTTTGCCTTGTTGAATTATTTATGTGCAGGTAGTTTCTCTTTTCCGTTCGGTGATGTCGAGGGCGACTACCAGTGGGAGGTCCAGACTCCTGACGGTTGGACCCCGTACTGGGAGGCACCAAAGGCATTGGCTACTACTGAGGGCGGCACCTCAGGTCACGGTGTCGCCTTTGTATCATCGAGAGTATTCGCTTTCGCTTATCGTTTAACTTCTGCTGCATGGACTCTGTTGTATCAAATTCAAACCTTTAAATTGTAATAATTTCATATTCAGAACACTATTATTATGGTTCGTATGCATGTGCTTGTGAATTCTCGCTTCACCGAAAATCCTTCGACGTGATCCTAGTTAACACCGTCATTTCGTGATGGAGGTGTTACACCTGGTATCAGAGCCGTGTTGAGGATAAGTGCATGCTAATGGGATTTAAAAATGACCAACAACGTTGTTACGGTGAGGAATGTGTTAGCCCACATAAGGACTAAAATAGCTCTTAGGTGGTAAGCTACCCTTGCTTGATGATTGTTGATTGTGCTAATCCTTTCCTGCAGGAACATCAACTCATGTTAGTTCATTAGAAGCACTCTTTGTTAAGCTATCTTAATTCAATTTAAAACTTGAATTTTGATCTTGTCATGATTGGTTTCCTCCCTTGTGTTCTTTTCCGATAGCTTGCTATCGTGCTAGAATATTTCTTCTTTGGAAAATTCTAACTTTCCCCAGTTTTCTATCTCAGATGGGAGACTACTTATACTGCACCTTCCAGAATGGCCGCTTACGCACGAGGGGTTTGCACCGTCATGACTTCCCTCTGTTGTTGTGGGATGCCCTTGTGCAGATTGGCTACGCGGCCACAGCCCTAGAGTACTACAGTCGGCTCTTTGAGAAGCACGGCCTGCAGCGCTACGAAGTCTACGTCGATATCCTGTCCCACCCTGTGTTTCCTGATGGGAGCCTGTGGTCCACGTGGGCTATTGGGGCTGACATGGATGATGCTATGGAGAAGGTTGCTCACATGGCACTCACCACCCTATGCTCGCAGAATATGGCTGCTACTGCAGGCACGCCCATCTCGTTGTACCCTATCCAGGACCGCTCTGACCCACATTGGAAGGCTCGCATGAATGAGGTGGGCAATGTTTTTCAGGTTCACTACCACAGTCGCTAGATATGCCCATCACCTATTCCAACTGCAGCATGACACTCAGTGCATCATTGCGGAGCAGCGGTGCCGCCTTGTTGGTTATGTCAAGGAAGTCAAGAACCTCACCTAGGAGATCAGTCGCATGGCCTAGGAGAATGGTGTCATGCGTTAGTAGGTTAAGGACTTGGAGAGTTGCCTTCGCGACAAGAAGGCACTTTTGAGCAGTCTCCGTCGTTCGCCTAAGCGCGGCCATGAGTTACTTCAGCACCATGTCCTTCTGTGGATGGCCGAGGCCACCAAGGTTAAGGCCCATGAGTTTGAGGAGTTCCAGACCATGAAGGACTTGGAGATCCAGAGCATGCAGGAGGAGTTGGAGGAGCTTGAGGAGGAGGTGCAGGATCATGGGGTGGCACTCGCAAACCGAGATAACATAATCAACAACCTGCAGGCTGAGATACATGAGCACCAGCAACACCAGGCGCTTGCACCGGTCGCACCCGCTGAGGATGTTGACCCTACCTCAGACATCGATGAGTCCTAGATCTTTCCGAACTTTGTGATATGTAGCATGTACCTAGGATGACACCCCGCGGCTGAAGAACGATGATTCTCGCTGCACCATTTGCTTTTTGTTATTCGGGTTTCATCCCTCCTACGTGTATGTGCCTCATGCATTTCTCATGATGATCATTGTACTCGAACCATGCTATGAAGTAATGAATCATTATGTTCTATCTTGCTGGTTGTCTTTTCATCCTGCTTTATGTACCTTTTGCATATTGCTTATATCTTTATCCTGATCATGATCTAATGGTGCAAGTTATTTCTGGCAGATGGCGCGCACGCATACTGACGACTTCACTCAAGACGTACCTGAGTCATCGAACGCTCGTGCTGGGGCAACAATGAATGAACATCACAATGCTGCTCGCGGGACTCCCCCGCAGCCACCACCACCACCTCCGCCACCCGTGAGCAACGAGCAGCTGCTGGCCACGCAGAACGAGCTCATGAGGGTACTGATAAAGAACCTCATGCAGCGCAAGGTGCACCCGCCCACTGTAGCCAGGGGTGAAGACTTCCTACACTGACTTTCTGCCGATGCACCCTCTGATGTTAGCTGAGGCGATTGATCCGCTGCAGGCGATAACTGGCTTCAAATCATCGAGTCTAAGTTTAGGCTGCTACACTGTACTGAGTACCAGAAGACTATTCGCAGCCCAGCAGCTTCCTGGACCCGCGAGTGCTTGGTGGACTAACTTCACCACCACTATTTAGGACAGCCACCAGGTGTCGTGGGCCGAGTTCCGCACAGCTTTCCATGGACACCACATCCCCACAAGCCTAACGGCTTACAATCTTCAGGAGTTCTTGCACCTGCAGTAGGGTTCAAGCAGTGTGTATGAGTACAGCAAGAAGTTCAACCACCTCTCTCAGTACGGCTCCTACCACGCCGACCCCGATAAGAAGAAGATGTCGCTCTTCCGTCATGGGCTCAGACCTGTGCTTCGTGAGCACCTGACGCTGTTTCAAGGTTGCACCCAGAACGAGCTTGTGAGCACCTCTATTGAGCAGGAGGACGTGTGTCGTGCTCGCTTGGAGGATGAGAGTAAGAAGAGGCCTCTACCTAGGCCTACTAGGGGTGCTCCACCCAAGTACCGCCTGGTCTTCACTCCACCTTCAGGCCAGCCACATGGCCCTCCTTCATCGCAGTAATGGAGCCACCGTCCACCTCAGCAGGTGGCCCCACGTCCTCCAGTGTACGTGCAGTTAGCTGCTCCACCTCAAGCTCCGCAGCCGGCTTGGGTAGGGTTCACGTGCATCAACTGTGGTCAGATTGGGCACTTCTCCCGTGAGTGTCCCCAGCCTCGATAAGGTTTCGCTCCTAGGGCCCCGCCACTGCTTTTCAGTCAGCCAAAGGCTACGGTCTGCCCACCGTCTCCGAGAGTTGGACGTGCCAACTACACTACGCTGGAGGAGATTTCTCCTGGTGAGGAAGTTCTTGCTGGTATGTTCTTTTTGTATGAGCACCCGATCATTATTTTGTTTGATTCTAGATCTTCGCATGATTTCTTGAGTTCAGCCTGTGCTCGAAAGGCCGAGCTCAACCTCTGTGCTACACCAGCCCCTTATTCCATTAGCACTCCCGGAGGCCGAGTGGTTGCCAACCAGATGGTCCATAAAATCCCACTCGAGCTTGCTGGGCGAGTGTTTCCCACCACTCCTTTCATCTTAGAAGGTCAGGGAATCAATGTCATTCTTGGTATGAACTGGATGAAGATGCATCGAGTTGTGTTGGACATCTCCGCTCGTTTGGTTCACCTCGACTCTCCTATCTATGGCAAGGTTTCTCTGCAGTTGCCACCTGCTCATCTCCATGCATCCATCTATGTCATTGTTGCCAAGAGCCTGGATAAGATACCTGTGGTCCGTGAATATCTGGATGTGTTTCCCAATGATCTGTCAGGAATGCCTCCTGATAGGGCCATCAAATTTAAGATCGAGTTGCAGCCTGGTACTGCCCCTGTCTATAAGCAGCCATATCCTATGGCGTGAAATGAGATGACAGAATTGAAGATCTAGCTGCAGGAAATGATTGATAAGGGGTACATCTAACCTAGCTGTTCTCCATGGGGTTGCCCTGCTATCTTTGTGTCAAAAAAGGACAATACACAGCGTTTGTGCATTGATTACGACCACTCAACGCGGTAACCGTGAAGAACAAGTATCCATTGCCCTGCATTGATCTCCTGTTCGATCAACTAATTGGAGCACAAGTTTTCTCGAAGATTTACCTCCGTTCTAGCTATCATCAAATTAAAATCTATGAAGAAGATATCTCGAAGACTACTTTCTCCACCTGATACAGTCTCTATGAGTATCTGGTGATGTCCTTTGGTTTGCCCGCTCACTTCATGTACTTGATGAACTCTGTTTTCATGGAAGAGTTGGACAACTTTGTCGTGGTCTTCATTGATGACATCTTGGTCTTTTCTAAGAGCAAAAAAGGGCATGAAGAGCATCTCCGCATTGTGCTTCAGCAATTGTGCATGATCATCAGCTCTATGCAAAGTTCAGCAAGTGTGAGTTCTGGTTTAGCGAAGATCAGTTCCTGGGTCACGTAATATCTTCAGAAGAAATATCCATGGATCCGGGTAAGGTTCAAGAAGTGCTGGATTAGAAGCCGATAAGAACTGTGCATCAAGTCCGCAGTTTTCTCGGCTTGGCTAGCTACTATCGCAGATTTATTCCAAACTTTTCCAAGATTGCCAAACCCATCACTAATCTTTTGAAGAAAGAGGAGAAATATGTCTGGAGTGCAGAGCGTGATGAAGCATTCCAAACCTTGAAGAAGATGCTGACTACATCTCCTATGTTGGCACAGTCGAACATCGCAAAGCCCTTCGATGTTTACTGTGATGCATCTGGTATTGGGCTTGGTTGTGTTCTCATGCAAGAAGGTCACATAATTGTGTACTCCTCACGTCAATTGCGCCCTCATGAAGAGCACTATCCCGTGCATAATCTTGAGTTGGCCACCGTGGTTCACAATTTGCGTGCGTGGCACCATTATCTTTTGGGGAATTGTCATACCCAGTTTTATGCCAAAACCATGTACTCATCGTATGCATGACCCAGGATCAATTATTCCACACATATGGCTAAAAGTGCTCATAGATAACCAAATATCATGAATATAAAGTATAATTATTACATAAATAATGTCTTCAAAGACTAGGACGACTCTCAATAAAACGAAACAGCGGAAGACTCTATAACACCACAGGAATGGCAACCGGGGCAACGCATAGCCTAGAACTCCTCGTTAAAGAATTTCAGTCCATCTTCTCCTTCTAAGTAGCAGGTTTGAGTAGTAGGGAAAAATAGCAAGGTTGAGTACACTTATAGTTGGTACTCAGCAAGTGCAGTAAATAAATAAAATGTAAAGATAATGACAAGGTAAATAAGACATAAGGTTGTAAGTAGAAATACACCTACACTTGACTCAAGGTTTATTAGCTTCTACCTACCAAAGTTAAAGTTGTAGGTCAACACTGCCCCAATTAAGTTGTATTTAAGTATATCTCAAAGTATGATCACAAAGGCACAAAGGGGCACAAAGTTATCACAAAGATTCCACAAAGGCTTAACCAAATACCATCCCTTTCCCATCCAACCATCTAATCAAAAGAGGATCCTAGACCGCTTATACCCGTAAGATCGGCTATCATGATAGTTGTACACTTTGCAAAAGTAGCGCCCTATACCCACGAGTAGTGATTTCATCGCTAGCTAAGTGACTACAGAAACCTCCTTTTTGCCATTCTTACACTTCCTTTGGTGTACAGCCCACAGAACACTACATGTCGTTACAAAGGTCTACTACAGGAGTATGTCATGCTTTGTTATGGTTTCCCGACAAATGGTCCCCGCTTACAGTGCTAAGGTTTCCCGCACAAAACGGCCCCTCTTACACCATGTGGTTCAGGCAATTCATAAAGAATGTCACAATGACTAATCACAAAGTATGGTGTCATCCGCACTCAACCGAGCATGACACACAGCCTACAGCATATCTAATTAGTAAGCAAGTCGTTCCATACCGAACATGTGGTGGCACATGTTGTCTTGGGGTGACTACTCCTAAGATTCGGTCCTTAGCAGATTCGAGCATGACCAACCACATCACCTGACGGAATCCAACCATCTCCACCATTCTAACCTTGCTCAAATCACAGCATCGATCCTCACCACGATCAAATCACATCACGACGGATGGGAGACCATCTCTCACAAAGACATAAGCCAAACTCAATATCACAAAGGATGGAAAGACTTGTATGACACTCATGACTGCATGGCTAAGCATAACTAACCAAGTATTAACCCAAATCCATAAGTATGAGGCTTACGTATGGTATTAAAGCATGTAGGTCAGTGCGTATACTAGAGAAAGAAAGAGAACATATAGGATCAATATGTTCAAGGGTCACTTGCCATGCTCTTCCGCTAGCTGTTGCTCAAAGTCTTGAACGTCGAGCTTCCGGAGATTCTCAAAGTCTTCAACGCCTAACGGTATCGATTGAAAACAAGCAACGCAAGCAAATAAATAAACAGTATATCAAACAGTGTCTAATAACTAAACAAATAGTACCAAAAGATGCTACTCGTCGCTATGAATGTGTGATCGCAAGAATCACCTAAATCAGAGCTACGATTAAGAAGTTATGAGGGTTTGAAGTTAATACGTTTAAATGGGTAATTAGTATTAACGGCTTAATTAAGAAAACGACCTAATTGTAAATATAAAAAGTTAAACATGGACCTAAATGTAAAATTACAGGGACTAAAATATAGTTTTGGAAAAGTTCAGGGGTGTTTTTGTAAAAATATGACATTCTGGGATTTTCTAGCATTTCCGAAATTATTTTACTAAAGAAAAAGGATCAGGAAAATACTTAACTAAAAACTCAGGGGCCTAATTGCAAAATTCCAATGACTATCGAATTACAGAACAAATTTTCTAAAGGAAATTCTATGCAATAGGTTTACGGGTTCATGAACCAGGTCTACAGGCACCAGTCCACCGATCTACGGCTCACGGCTCCTGGCTGACGGATCACGACTTGCGGCTCTCCACTCACGGCTCACAACTTACGTGTTAAACGCCATCCATTGAAATCCTAATCAAGGGCTAAGATTTAATCTCAGCGAAGGGGTATTTTCAATCTAATCGTGGCCATTGGCGCACGAGTGGATGGCCCACAATACCCGACCAGGTGGTGGCGCTCGGTGGGGCTGGCGCGGCCGGAGCTCACCGGAGCTTCATGCTACACGGCTATGGTGCTCCATTTTCAGTGGTTTCTCTTCCTATAGAACCGGTGGAGTGCGAGGAACTTACCGATGGGGTCTTCTACCGGCGGAAGGCTCCGAAGCAGGACGTGCGGCGGCAAGGTTCAAGCCTCAACCTTCGGCGATTGTGGGGGAACACTCCAAGGGTCGGCTCACGACAAGGTTGGGCCAAACGGGTGCGGCGTGGAATGTAGAACACCAGTGTCGGATCGATGGAGCTCAAGGAGCGTCGCGCGCGGCGTGGCGATGAAAGGGGTGAACCTAGGGTTTGTCTCAGTTTTCTTTGAAATCCAGGCGCAATTACCCTCTATTTATAGGGGTTTCGGGTTGATAATCTCGTGCACATGTAGGGCTCTATCTCCAACCTTTCCAATCCGACTGGGATTCGATATTTCGACCGGTTTCATTGAGATTTTGGTCGGCGGCGTTTTTGTCTCGGTGGCGACTCGACGCGGGGTAGGAGACGACTGGTGCTAGGCCGCTCCTGGGCCGCGTGCGAGTGAGGCCGGGACAGGCTCGGCTGGGCCGATGGGAAGGAATTCGGCCCATGACCAATAGAAAACTGGAAAAAGCTTGTTAATTTTCAAATCTTTTC
>VSTD030000945.1:0-14204 GCA_008808055.3 Sporobolus alterniflorus
TTGTGAACACTAAGCTGTTCGAGGTGAATGGCAAGAGGCAGGCTCTTGTCTTGTTTGAGACTGAAGAGGAGGCAACAAAGGCCCTTGTCTCAAAACATGCCAGCTTGCTCGAGGGCAACACTATCCGGATTTCCTTCTCCCAGATGCAGAGTATATAGCCGCTCTTCCAAGGAAAAGCTCTTAAGCTACTCGGCCCTTCTGGGCTTCTTATATGGGAAGCATTGAACTTAAAATGTGAATCCTAGGAGATGCTCTCCCATACTGTTTCTTTATCCGTGTTGTACCATCCCAACCTTGATTTCTCTTGCTTCCCTCTACACTAGGGCTTACACTAAAATGTATTATCTTTTCTTTCCCGTTCAGTTTTTTTTAAAACTTTCTAGGTTATTGAAGGATTTTACCTCCCTGATGTCGTGCTCTTCTGAGTAACAAGGCCCGTTGTTTGTGTCTGCCTGCAGATTTCGTTGTGACAAATAGTATGTTTTTGAGCCTCCCTGCATATTTCTTTGTAACCAGTAATGTTTTCACCATGCTTGTCGCCTAATTGAGGCGATGACAATAGTGAGAACGGAACACTGGTTGATGCAACTTAGAAGGATGTTGGCTGTCACACGTAAACATGCTTGAGCACACTGCTGGAAGTATTAGTGCAACTCATCTGGTGGTTGCAAATGCAAGATTTAGTTTTTCTGTCAATGGAACTACTGATGACCTTGCTGATCGTGGTATTGCAGGTTGCCATGCATCCTCGATCACTGAATCTCTTAAATATTTTCCTGTGCTGGAGTTTTGGGCTCAAGGTCCTTACAGTGGCTGTCACTACAAACCGTTGTTTCATTGCTAGAACGTATCAGGAAGCGAGTTCCCGTGTTCTGGCTAGAACATCCTAGGGATAATTTCTAATACCTGCATCTGGACATACTTGATCACCATGCGGCCCTCTTCGTCTCCGACGACAGCAACGTCCCGGGCCTCCCGGCTAAGGCGCGCGTCTCCTGTAGGCTGTAGAGACCGTGGCGGCAGCGCTACGTAGCGAAGCTGGGGCACGGGTTTGTTGCCTTCGACGACCTTGAGCACGTCGCAGAGGAGGATGCCCCGCCAGACGTCGACCAAGCCCGCTGTTCCTCCTATCGCGATCACCATGCTGTCTGTTGATGTGGTGGGAGTAGCAGCCGTGCTGGCGCTGCTGTTGATCGTTCAACGCGATGTTGTCGGTGCTCCAGTGAGTCTCGGGACTTTGGAGCGGTAGTGGCAGAGGGTTTCGCTTTGCGTGCCGTGCAGAACCCGGCCTCAACATGGAAATCATCATCGCCGCCATCGGTGGCGTCGTCTCTACGTTGGTCGCTGGTGCAGTAGTAGCGCAGGATGCCGACATCGTTCTGGCCGGCGACGTAGGCCTGGCCTGCTCGTCGAGGAGTAGTACCCAGGGGATTTCAGCACCGTCGTCGTCGTCCGGATGGAGGGCAGGCGAGGGGTGCAGGGTGGTATTGTGCACCCTAAACGTGGGCTGCCTCCTGGTCGCCATTCGATCGATCTCTTCCTTCTCTCCGCTCGACTGAGCTTGTGTTTGGATGGATCCAGTACAGTATGTAGCGGCAGGGAGGACGCAGGGCCGAAACCGATGGATGCACTCGAGTAATATTTCTTTTTTATTATTTTTCCCGGGGTAAACATTACTTTCGCGGATGAAGGTTTAGAGATAGGGCCCACGTGTCAGTGATTGTTAGCGACCAGCTAGCTGGTTGGGGCAGTGTGCCTCCTCAGTCCTCCCTCACTGTCACTGCGTACAAACCTTTCAGCGAAGTCAAAAGATCCGATTCCGCGGCAAGCGTTTTCTAATGACTCGTACCCATCGCAGACGGGCCTAATTGATCTCAAATTGGGGTTAAACCGGTGAGAAATTTGCAGCTGCTAGCAGAGGGCACCATGACAGCGCCCTGACAATTGGCTAGGCCGTGGGTTAAAAATCGTGCAAGAATTATATAGGGTTCAACATCGTCAGATGGAACTCAGATATGTAAGCATCAGATGATTCCAAAAGATCAGGGGCAAAGTCTACTTAACTGCATCATCCATGATCCAAAAGGCTGTTCAACATTGCGGGTAAACACGAACTAGCACACTACTGAACTGTGAATTTGAGTGCATATATCGCTTCAACTGAAGCTGCAATTTTTTGGTACAGACCGGCCCCGGGAGGCAGTGTAGGACCATTGTATCGAAGGTCACATTGAATTAGAGAGCTCTTCACACTGAATGCAATCTACAAGCTGTTGTTGCTTCATTGTGCTCCCTGTCCCTGCTTCTACTTGCTCCTTACAGTAGACGCAATCTACAAACAGGTGTTGCTTCACTATGTTCCATGTCGCTGCTTCTAATATTTTAGTAGTATATAGGGCTACAAGCTACCTCACCTCAGCAATCCTGCAATCCCACGAACAAGTTAATATATCAGTTCTACACTCCAAGCTGTAGACAGGTTTTACTGGCATGGATCAGAATTAAGGGTACCCTTAACAGGAACTTCACTGGCTGCATTCATAGGCAACTGAATAAAATCTTGTAACAGTGGATCAAAGAAAAGTACCCTGATTTTTTTAAGTGCTGCTTGCAGCATAAGGTCATACCTGACAGACCTATGACTTCCACACATCATACAGTCATCACTGTCTAATCGGATCTGGCTCTTATGAGGTGTTGGTTCTAGTGATGTGATCACCTGTGGCATAGTCATTCCTCCAGAAACAATAATTTCTGCAGAAAGAAAAAAGCAAAATCATAATAATAATCAGCTAACAAATCAATAATGCCATTAAAAGCCACTGGTTAAGTTGTATTAGCATCAAAAACATAACATGATGAATAATTTTTCCTCAAAAAAAACAGGATGAATAATTCCTAAAAGGGTGGAACAACATAATAATAACCTTTTATCCCTCAAGCCCAACCATTCGAAAGTAGTTGATGCAAGATCTTTTCTTATCACTGGACAGGAGCAGAAAACAAAATGCTTAAACGGAGAGCAAGGAACCAACCTATGCCTTCTCGAATGGACAGATTGGGCCTTACAATCTCAGCAGAGTTCACCAACAAAATGTCACCGATATACAAATGATTGGTTGGCACATAAACGCTACACAGTTCCTCATCACCTTTATCAGTCTGCAACGCAAAAATATATGACCACCTCAGAGTTCACCAGGAAGTATCACCATTGTGGTGAACTAAACATAGAAAATCAGGATGATAAAATCAGTATGGGTCCTTGATGCTTTGTCACAATGAGACATAAGTATATAACCCCACAAAAGCTGACGTCAGCTTCGGGCTAGCTAGTGGTCTTAAATTTTTAGCTGGTATACAATTAGTACAAGAGAAAGAAGAACTATCTCATCAGGTTATAAGACTCACATTACAATTAGAATAGGCTTATAGTGTTAGTTACATCAAAAGAAAAGGGGAATACAAGAATGAGACTTCAGATTCATGCTTCTGAATCAACAAAAAATGTGCAAAAAGTACCTGAAGAACCATGGTTGATGTTATGAATCCAAATGCATATTCACCAACACGGGGATGGCTAATTATTGCTACTTCCTTAAATGCTGTTGTATTGTGATCTGTCAAAAGGACAACCATATGATAAGAAACATTCTGAAAGAAGAAAGGAACTACAAGAAAATCAGAGAAAAAAATAAATTGACCAATCAACCTGTTACATCTACATAAACAGACATGTAGCGCATATAAATAGTGTTGATAGAGGAGTTATGACTTGTATGGCTGCCACAAGAAAACAGAAAAAAGTATGGTCCTCATAACAGCATGTGGATTGAAAAATGAAATCGCAAAACCTAAACTGGCCCAGCTCCTTTTGAAGTTCATCAATCATAATGTGTAATCGATTTAAAAAAAAAATATTTTGAGATAAAGAGTGGCGAGTGGGCAATGGAAAACTAAAGAAACTACTAAAAAGGTATGGAAATGACAGCTTTAAATAAAAGAAGGGTACAAATGGTCAACGTTCTGGTGAACATAGGACCGGAACTGTGCAAGAATTACATTACCTGGTGAAACAGCAGTGCTAACTTGCTTTGATGCAGAATATATATGCCTCATAAATGGCATTTTCTTTATAAACCATTCTCCAACCCAGAAGACAGTCGAGCCCACCCAAGATGACACAAATATTCCAATAAGAAGTATAAATAGTAGGGAGGTCAAGAACCCAAGGCCTGAAATATTGAACAAGCATTTGCCATGAACAAATAAAAATGAATTTAGGAAACAGAGCTTAAATGTACTGATCATGAACGTTCATGAGGTATTCAACAAGTTTAAGGAATCTGGTGATTGGCACTACTATTCCAGAGCCACTTTTTCATATCATAGAAAAGGGAAGCAGCACAAACTAAATTACCTAACCAAACTACAAATATTTCTCTGAGCCTATTTGCATTCGTTCTGGAGCTCACATGTAGATGGAATACAAACAAGAGCCATGGGGAAAATCCCTTGTAAATAAATACTCATATAAAAAGGTATAGTTATACCATGACAAGAACAAGGTATGATCAGAAACAATTACCAAATATGTCAAAGCCAAGTTTTGCATAGAGTGGGCTGAAGAAACCGTCAACAAATTGAATAAACCACCATGTGATGAAGAATGTTATGGCAACAGGGAAAAGAACCACACTGCAAAGATAAAGGAAAAAGAGGATATTAGCACAGCCATATCATTGTAACCCTTGAAAAAAAGTCTGAACTAATTCTTTGTGACACATACCATCCGGTCATAAACTTCCTTGACACCCAGCTTTGAAGGACAGCAAAGCATGCCTGTAAAGTGCATTAAGTATGAAACAACTGCTTCGAAAGTGGAAACAATGCGGCAAATGAGTAGAGGTGTACAATACATTTGGATGCAGAAGGTAACACAACCAGATATGTAAGCTGCTCTCTCCAGTCTCCATTGATGCGATGTAGAAATTCCAGTCTCCCTTTAATCGGTTTTGATTTTTTAGAAACTCAGGGGAAGCTAGACGATCATACTTTTCTGCTGTTAGGTGAATATTCCCTAACAAAATTACGACAGTACCAGTTCTTAAATGCATTCCCTCTATACAACAATGGAAACCTGATCTAAGTTGAAAACTCGTTTCAAGCAAGGAACATTCGCATAAAATTTCCTCCAGGGTCAACTAAAAATCCCACAATTAAAAGGTTCTGTCCCTACTTCACGCGGCGCCAGATCGCTAGCACTGTAGCACGCGCATAGGCAGAAGGCCCCCTCTGCACTCCCCAAAATAGCGCAACTACTAGATCCGAGCGGCTAGGATTCAGTAAGAGGGTGGGTTCAAGAGCGAGACGGATCCGGACCTTGCGAGTGGATGTGGCAGGCGAGCTGGGCCTCGGCGGCGACTTGACGGGGTCCTCGGGGTCGGCCGCCGCCGCCGCCGCCTGGCCGAGCAGCACGGGCGCGTACTCCTCCGGCATTGCGATCGGGGCCGGGCGCGTGCTCCTTCCCGAAGCTTCTGGAAGCGTCTAGCCGGGTCGAGGCCCTGAGGAGGGCAGGGCAGGTGGTTCGGCTCCGCTGGCGTCCACCAGCAGCAAGCGGCAGGGGCAGCGGTTGGTGGCGGAGTTCGAAAGCGACACGGCAGCGAAGTGACCGGGCTGCCCTCAGCTGAGGAGGGCCCAGAGACCGTGGGCGGCGCGGTGAGGGGCCCGCTTGTCACTGGGATGCGGGCACGTGCGTGGGCGGACGGGAGGTGTACGTGGCCGCACACGGCGCGGCCACGGTCGTCTTCGATTCGTCGGTGGTTTCCTCGGCCGGTCGCTGTGATGGAACCAGGATTAGGATTTAGGAGGGAGGCGGGTTCGAAGCGCCAGTGTCTGATCGCTGTATGCAGATCTACAAGTACCCTTAACTTTTATCTAATTTGTTTTAAAAAAACTTTTGCCTAATTAAAGAAGATTCATAACATGTGCTTATGTTTATGTGAGGAACAATCATCATATGCCGGCACGTCCACACAAAAGAAGAATATCCAAGCAAAATGACACCATCTCATATATCTTCGCCCCTCCAATCAAACACACCATACAGTGAGACTGCTATGATTTTAGTTGAGGCACACTCAACTTTGGCCATGAGTAGCCAGCTTCAACATCTGTTGAACTTGTCGACCATAGCATGTGGCATTGGGGAAGATGAGTAAGTGAACTACCATTCTCTAGCTAGGAGATGGTTCATCAACACTCGCTCAGATTTGTTGATCCATAATGCACTCTCAGAAGTAACAAGTCACGAAATGGAGCCATTTTCAACTTTGGCCACATCTTGTTATCGACAAAAAAAACTTGTAGAAATATTTCAAGTTAAAAACATGAGTGTTATAGGATTTTCAAAAATGAGACTTTGGCCACGTATTGTTATGGGCTTACCTTTGTTGTATCGTAAGTGCTCCTTTGAAATGTAGGAATCCAAAATGCAGGAATAGGAAAAAAGGAATAGAATAGGAATGAACATGCAAAGTAGAGAATTAGAAACAGAGGAAATTTTCCAAACGAATCGTTTGGATAACCATAGGAAAAATACAAGAATTTCATGAGTGCGTCTATGTATTTAGCATTGGCTTCTCACATCTAGTTTGTTTTTAGCAATTTGACAGTGACTACCACAACGAACAAAATAGTACTATTGAAGTTAAAATTAGAAAAAGGAATAAGTTGGTGGATTACCTACAACTCATGGGTCATGTTCGGTAAGCCTTACCCCTCTATCCATTCTTCTTTTCATGCACTCAACGTATGCATTTCTTGCTTTGGTGGGTTATGTTGCCAAGATTTTGTTACGCCACATGTAAGAGTTAGTTAGCCTCACCGACCTCCGCTATTATCTCATGATGTGCCTCGTTCCTATGCTACAGGAAAAAAGAATGAGGTCTGAGTGGATGTTTCAAATCCTCCAATTTTCCCATGGAATTGCCTCCAAAGGAAAATTCCCTTTACTTTTCCCATGCCCCAATCCTACATCCCAATGGGTGCTACAATATTAAATCCTATAGGATTGAGATTCCTATGTTTTTCCATGAAAATCCTTTCATCCAAAGGAGGTCTCACCATGCTAGCTAGTTTTTGCATTTTTTTATAAATACATATAAAAGGGTAATTGGTTATTTCGATCGGAAAATAGCGGAAACTGCCGAGAGAAACCATGTCATACTAATTATAACTTGTTTACGAAACATCACGATATTAGCGGCATCACATGACCAACAATATATTATAGTAAATTTTATTTATCACGTGATTAATACAAAGATCAACACCAGCACCAAACGAAGAAGAAACATCGTGTAACCTTCTTTGGGTTCTTGCACGGATGCAAGTTGAACGAAATAGCCTTCTCGATCACACCTCTTTTCTCTTGAAGATTTCTTTTTATCGGCGACGAAAAAAACAGATCATGCAAGTACCGAACGTACGGACTATTGAGATGGCGGTGGATAGGTCGACCCGGACCAAGAAGAATCCGTCGCCGGGTAGCTCCACGCGCTCTCCGGCCAGCTCCACTGCGCCGCCTCGCCGGAGCCCGGAGCAGAGGAGGCCGAGGACGGCACCGAGGCCACCGTGACAGAGGAGGCTGGGAACGAGTATGAACCCGACGAGCTGCTCATGGCGCCGCCGCCGTCGCCGTAGTACTGAGGAAAGCCACCGTGCCCCCCGCCGCTTCCCTGCAGAAGCATCTGGTACTGCAGGTACTCGGAGACCGCGCTGGCCGGGTACGCCGCCGCCGTCGGAGTGGCCGCCGCCGACCTGACCGTGGCGGCTGCTGGAGCGAGGCGCGCGTCCTCGGGGAAGTTGAGCTTGGCGCGGCTGCCGCGGAATCGTAGCGCGGCCTCGTCGTAGGCGCGCGCCGCGGCCTCGGCGGTCTCGAACGTGCCCAGCCACACGCGCGCCGCCTTGTGCGGGTCACGGATCTCCGCCGCCCACTTGCCCCACGGCCGCTGCCGCACGCCGCGGAACCGCCGCCCGCCGCCGCTCGCCTCGGCCGTGGCCGTGGGGGACTGGTGGTGCTCGTCCATGGCCGGCGCCGTTCCCTGCACGTCGTGGCGGCTCCGCTCTGCTTGATCTCCTGTGAGTGTGCGTCGACGATAGGTAAGGAGGCCATGGGTATATAGTGCGTTACATTTGACTTCTGGTAATGGGTCGTATTTTTGTTGTGGGGTATTCAATACGTGCATATCCCCGTACCTACCAGTGGCATAGCATAGCCTACGTCCAAGGGGTATAACTAAACAGAGGCTAAAACCTATTGGAAATAATAAGTTATCCGGCACAAGATTTATTATAACAAGAAAATACTCCTAGTTCGCAAAAAAAATACTCCTAATTTTAAATATCTAATGATGGTGAGTTTAATTTTTTTTAAAAATTATGAAAGTCATACATAAAAAATTGGAGTAAATATATGTGTGTAGCAAATGTAAGTTGTATGTAATGCGGTTTAATTATCCTGGCAACAGAGTCTAATAACGCCTCGCCTACTCATGATGGCGTATTGCCACTTGCATTGAGCTGTTCTAGCACAGTGAATGAGATATATCTCTTAGACTCTAGTGGATTAGTTTGGTGGTGGTTGGAAGAGGTGTGGGCTTTGTTGCCTACACTAATAATCTTATCTTGGGTGAGACAAACACATGCGAGCTCATTTTCACGCATGTTGAGCACACTTGGAATGGATTCCGGTCGCGCGTGTTCAGGTAACGGCGAATGTGGTTTGGCTTCTCCAAGTCAAATCGACGTCTAGGTGTGTTGTCACGCATTTGATGTGGTGGCACCACCCAATCCTAATCTACGTTTTTCACTTTGCTTCATCCCCAAAATCGAAAGGGTTTTAAATTAAAAATGGCAAGAAAACTGTGTTGACAGCAACGAATCGTGAGCCAGCACGCGCGTGGATCCTCTCGGTTAGTTGTGGCGTAGCTCTAGCATTATTTCCTGCTTTCGCGAGGAAAGCATCGATATCGATTCTTACGAAACAATTAGCACTGCGTAGCACCAACCGTACAATAGAATCTCCGTGCACGAGTAACACATGCAAAACACGCACGAAACCGTTGCGATGGAGAAGAAACCTCATCACACAACTAATTAACAAAAAAAGTGTCAAAAGGGCAGGCGGCGCTCGCACGCCACGCGAGAAGGTGCTCTCTTTCTCGCATGCTTTTTTCTGTTGGGATTAGGTTCGTTAATTAATTACAAGTAGAGAAGCAACTTAACGATCCCTTATATGAAAGCACTAGAATAATGCGCGCTTTTTCTCACCTGCTACGGCGAACTGATCCGGTGTCGATGCGGAAGCAGCCGAGCAGTAGCTCCCTCCCAGCTGCGCCCGGTACCCGCCGGCGCTTGCCATTGGCGACGGGTCGTCGCCGCCGCCCGCCACGACGTGCGCCAGCGCCGCCGCCATCGTGGACTTCTCCAGAGCCTGGTACTCCCCGGACAGCACCGGCGAGCTCGCCGCAGCGGCGGCGCCGTCGTCTTCCTCCTCCTCTGGCTGCCACCACCAACTTCCCGACGACGACATTAATTCTTGGAGAGAATCAGACGGTCTAAGGAACGGAATGCAGTTTTCTGGCAAAAGCGGCTAGTATATGGCTAGCGGCGCCACGCACGTACGACGCGCGCGGAGGCTTTGAATAGACACGAATGGAAGACGATGGTGGTGAACGGTGGTTCAAATCACACGTCGATCGACCTGTTCGTGGCACGAGGAGGACTAGCTAGGTAATAACTGGCTACATATATATAGATCAATGGATGGATATGCAGAGATGAGCTCGTCATCAGCTGCAGTGCAGAGATATCGCGTCTGCACGAGGGGCGAAGGAGAACATGTGCTCGCTCGCTCGACGTACGCGCCGCCCCTCGTGTCTCACCGCCGCCGGTAAAAGAAGGTGGGTTTCATTCAGATTGGACCGAGTCTCCCGTGCTGACTGCTGTCTGACGAGAAAAGCTAGCTGCCATCTCCCTACGACCCTAAGCAAGTGACCGCACCGATTGTTGACCTAAGGACGATCAAGTTTTGGTAAGTTGTAAATCGTGCGTCATGGCTGCGGCTTGCCTCTCTACAAGTATCTTAACCCCGTGAGATTACCATGCCAAGTCAAAGCATGATATGCCGGCCTTTTGCCCAAGGGTTGGCGTGCCACCCCGATGCGATGATTACCGAGTGTGGCAGTCTCCTCTCCTATAGCATCGAGAGCCGTCGACTTGCACGGTGCCGACATGAATGTATGGGTCGTCGTCTCTCAGTCAACCCCAGGGTCAAATCAGGTGCTCTATAGTCTATCCGTTCATAATTCGTCAACCTTCGATACATTGTATCGGATGCTGCTACGTACAAAAAATGAATAAATGCAGAGTACTCGATCTTGTCCAGGTCGAATAAGCGTGCGGGCATGTCCCAGTCCCGACTCCCGGGGGTACTGTGTGCTTCCTACGGAACTTCCAGCTTTCAAAACAACCTGCGCATTAGGACTGAATCTGTCCGCTTCACGATCGAGTGGGGCTTCTAGAAACAGCTAGCTAGGACGACGATGCGACCGAGAGGCCAAGCTAAGTGACACGATAGGCCACGGCGTGTGCGGTGTTGTCGATCGTTTTCCTCCCGCCGATCGCTCAGGCAGACTTTGCTGTCCGCGTCGTTCGTCCGTGTAGCCATTTCTTCCACCGATCGATCGGCGCCTTGGACCGACAAATGATCTCTCCGGTTGGTTTTTAATTAGATCATTTGGTTGGTCGGAGTTAATGTCAACGATTGACCAAACTTTGACTAGCGATCGATCCGAGCCAGTGAAAGGCTGCATGCGCTGTACCCTACAGTACCTTTGCAATTTTGCATAGGCCCCGGAGGCCGCATCCCGGAACAGACGCTAGTCAGAGCTTGATGTCGGTGTTGGAAGTGGACCAGAGCAAGTGAACGGTCAACGGACGCTGCAATCCACAATTTGGTCTGTACTGTACTTGTTCACTACTGTAGATGAGATCGGAGCAGTGTGACTGTCTGGCTATAAAAAAGTGGGGAATTCCCAAGGGAGACGCGTGCACTCTGGCGTTCGGCCCAACCCAACAACAGGCATGCCGTATTCTCTGTACGTGTCCGTATCGAGCACTGCACTACGAACACAGATTTTCTTCAGAATAAATAAATAGACACACATGGGTTGGCCGGCTTCATCTGTCCGTAACAAAAAATGCGATGCAAACGATGCTTAGGTCGCATCTGGTTAGAGGGCTGAGTAACGCTGAAAAAAAAAGTAATTCTTAGCCAGCTGATTGTTGACTAAGAAATTAATTAAGTTAGGAGTTAGTACTTGAATCTAATATCAATGTAGTGAGCATGTAGCCATCTGATCAATAACTACTAGAGTACTGATAGAAATAAATTACAATAAGCCGATTCCAAAAATCAAACACCCGTGAAGCCACACGGGCTACGGACTGGGGATCGGAAAATACGATCGATCCTCAGGAGAGAGCTCGAGGAGTTCCACGGGCACGCAAATGAAGTGCAGTGAATCCATTCATGTTTTGTGAAAAGTCGAATCTCCTCTGAACTCCGTGTTGATTTTTCGTAAGTACAGGAGCCGGTTGAAAACGGATCGGGGTCCTCTGCAGTGCAGAGAGGCACTGTAGCAACAATCTCAACCGCCCGTTCTTGATTGTGCGGGTGAGATTCATTCAAATGCACGGTACTGTAGTATTTTTTTTAGAAATACCGTTTATAGTACTGCAGCAAATTCACGGTACTGCAACTACTGTAGCAATTTCAGAGAATCTCATTTCATTGAAAGCTTGAGGACAGAGAGGAAATCGAAAGGTATACCAGGAAGCCATGCATGCTCGGGCGTGTGGGGTTAAAATCGTTGTTCTTGCTAACAAGCATGAACCGGTTTCACACGTCGTCGCACTCAAGACACTCAGTTAGGCGGCTGATATATGCTGTCTGCAGTCAAGACATTTGAACTTAAAAAAATGTCTTGGGAAGACAGGGCAAGAGGCGTTGCCGGTCGAACACACGGAGAAGTCAGAGCCTTTTCTTTTGTCACAGAGCATCATGAGAAGTGGAGACGACCTTGCTATTGTCTGAAATAATGAGCGTAGGTTCTGGCTTGCACTTTTCTTTATTATTTGGAGCCAAAACTTTTGAAGCAACAGTTCAAACGTCCGAATTGGCAGGTTTTATCGCCGAAAAAATATACATAGATTAACAAAAAGAAAAGGCTCCATTTACATTCCTTTGTTGACGATGCTCCTAGTCCGTCAAGCGAGTGAGCGTGCATTGTCACTGACACTGCCGCGCCTGATTCCCATGCAAGGAAGACTTAATTGCACACAGACGTCCGATCGAGGTCAATAAGCCTGCAATGTAAGGGGCCTACTCATTGAAACTTTCAAACACTGGAGGAGACTGTGCGTGTGTTGTTCATATTACTACTAGAACATACGTAATCAATCTATATATCCTATGTGTCTGCCATGCATGCATTATCTTGAATCAAAGTTTCCAGACGATACTCGGTCCATGACTAAACATAGATCATTCTTGCTTTACACACTATCATAGTTTTGAGTTTTGACTACTGTTTTTTATTTAAATTAATTATACTTGTATAAATAGATAGAAATTATTCACTCCTATATTTAAATAATGTAAATCTGGGGCAGGACAAGGAATGCCAGGACCTCGGAGAGCAGCACGAGAGTAATACTCCCTCCGTCCTAAAATATAAACATTTTAAGGTTTCATCAATGTCAAATTCTTTCAACTTTGACTAACAATATCTACAAGAGTAAATAATTTGCATATATTATGATAATTTTTTTATATTTGTCAACTGCATCACTTCTATGTTCCAATCACAATCACTTTGGCGAAGGATTCTTTAAGATTCAATCTTCTAAAATTCATACAACTCAGACAAATCCAGAACGAGTTACAGGTCAACGTCAACCTGTGGTACAGTGTGGTAGCGCCGCCTTTGGCACAGGACAGGCACATGTCACGTTCAACTCCATCAGTTAGCCGGTCAAACCACATCAGCTAAAATGCCAGGGTTGTAATGGATAACGACATTGCTACGTTCGGTTCTATGCACAATGCCAACCGGAACAAAAGAGTCTTCCGGTCAAAACAGTCGTGACGACGTTCCTCCTTTGCTGCTGCTGGTGTTTTCTGGGGCCTCGGACGTGGAACCACTCAACCACGTCAGCCAGGAATCATCACTACCAAATGTTACATTCAGTACATTAAAAAAAAGATTCAGCCAGGAATCAGCATGAAGCAAAGACGCGTCATGAAAGTTGAAAAGGAATGTGGTGTCCTTGCTGCCGCAAGATTCTTGCGGTTGAAACATGAAAATGGGGGTTTTCAGTGAAAGATATATAACTGCACATATAGTGGGGGTAAAAAGATCAATTGCTACCCCAGGGCTGCCAAATGAAGTCTCTGAGAACACATGAAAGACAAGAAAATTGAAAGAAGAAAAAAAAACACTATCTCTACGAGACATACCTGCGCATAAAACCAAGCACGTTCAGAACAAAATCAACGAACACACTTCCGACTCCACTCTCCAGTGGACTTTGCCTACGCGCTTCAAAACTAGCAGCAAGTGGCAGTCACTTTCAGAACATACTGCAACTTTCAGAACATACGCCTTAAAAAGCCAAGCATTCTTACTGGCCTCAAGCACCGGTCTGGTCTGAGGCATAGACCTGGTTTGTCGGTGTCAGCATGCTTCATCCGCTGGTCCTCCAGTAAAGTCGTTTGCCGTAGTCAGAATCCAGAAATCAATAGAAGATGCTCCCTAGAATGAGTTCCCATTGCGAATTGCAGACAAGGGAAATATCAACCATCAAAGAGTCAACTCCAGAAAAAAAACTATTGATTAGTCATGCTAGCAAACAAGGGATGATGACAGCTTCTTGTTGCATGTTTTGAACTGGCTAGATGATGAGTTCAGGATTGAAATCCGTGGAATCAAAAAGTTTTATGAGGCCTAACTGAACATAAATCCAACTGGACTGCTGACCAATTTGGCATCCTTCAAAGAATCGGAGGTGCAGGTGGATGGTAAAGGGTAGTTGAGGTGCAGATCAAACATTTTCAGAGAATAGTTGAATCACGGTTG
>VSTD030000946.1:0-14202 GCA_008808055.3 Sporobolus alterniflorus
GGTTACCTAAATCCCTGCTTAATACTCATTGAAATGATTAGATTCTTATTTGGGTTGTTTTCAATCATCAAAATCAATTAGGGGCCTAGATGCACTTTCACTGATTCCACGCGCCTGTCTAGGGTGACCAAGTATGAGCCATGGCCTGCTGCTGGTGCAGTGGAGGCATCGACACGGGTGCAAAGGTGGGACAACTGGGAGCCCCTAGTACACCGGTGCAGTGAGCAGGACGTGCTGTGGTGGATGTGCCGGCTACTGCTGTGGAGGATGCATCCCTGGCCACATCAAGATAGTGCCGGTCCAGGGATTGTAGAAGGAGGGCCACGTCGGGGCACCCCTGCTATTGTCACCACTATTGTTGCTGGAGCCACCGGAGCCATTGTTCTTCCCTTTCCCCTTCCCCTTGCCCTTACCCTTGCCGTTGCCACCATTGTTGGGGTTGGGGATAGGAGGGGGAGGGGCCATCGGAGGACATGGTGGTTCCTACTGTGGTGGGTGTGGAGGCTGCTACTGCTGTGGAGGGTGCCCTCCACCTGAGGACGCGAAGTAGAATGCGGAGGCCTGTCCCTAGGCTACCGAGTGGTCCAGCTCAATCTCCTTGAGTTTGTGGTCATTGCGGATGGTGTGGAAAGAGGGGAATGGCTGCGACCGCTTGATGAAGATCTTCATGTGATCGAACCTCTTATTCAGGCCCTACAGAAGGTTAAGAACGATGTGATGATCGGTGACGGTCTCACCCAAGGCATGAAGGTCATCGACCGTGCCCTTCATGCAGCGGAACCTGGTGTCGAGTTGTAGAACACGTGACTCACTGTTGCCGAGGAATTGAGCCTCGATCTCGAGCCATGCCTAGCGAGTGGTCTCCGTCAGTTCCCGAATGATCTCGTGGAGCTCAGAGGAGAGGGTGCCAAGGATCTAGGTCACCATGATGCTATCCAGTCTAACCCAATAGATGGACAGATTGTCCACGTTGGAGAGTACGTGGTTGTCGAAGGCGTAGCGATGAGGCGTGAGAAGCACGAGGTCGTGCCACCGCGTGTAGTCGGGTGACGAGGGTTCCAGAATGATCATGACCACTGATTATATGTTCTGGAGGCCGGTAGCCTGCACATGCAGGTGCAAGCGGAGGGTGGCATTAGTGTTGGAGCTGGAGTTGATGGAGCGATCATTGTTGTCATCCTCGGGGATCGTGATCCCTTGGGCAGTGGTGAGCTATTGTTCTAGGTGATGCACGATGGTATTCTCCTTCTCCCAAGTGAGGGCGGTGGTGCTCTAGCACGCCCATGCCTCATCTAGTGTCTTGTGTGCGATAGCCACAACAGCGATGAGGGCCTCCTGCTCCCAGTGCACGGTAGTAGCGGTGGTCGTGGCATCGTCCTCCTTCCTCTTGGCGGCAGCAGCGGTGGCGGCCTATTGCCCGTCGATGATGGAGAGGTTGGAGTTGCTGCCTGGCATGACCACAAGACGATGGTGGTGGGCGGTGGTGAGACCTAGGGTTAGGTCAGAGATGAGCAGGAGCGAGGAAAAAATCGATGGCTCTGATCACCATGTTAGATAGAGGTGTGGCGTCGAAAGTTAGATGATATATTGCTTTGGGGTTAGATACATATATATAGGGGCATTGATGACCAAATTTGGCAAGGCTGGAAAAACTGGACTGTTTGGTTTGCCATACCAGAGTATCCGGTTTTGGTAGTTTCAAAATAGGATCAAAGAATGAACTAAACATGAGGATTTAAAGATCGAATTATGTTTGAAGCATGGAAAAGGTAAGGAGAAACATCAAGGAGCTAACCCATGTGTTGACGACTAATTTTGATGCTATGGGGAAATTGGAGTGTCCGGTTTGTCAAACCGGAACATTCGGTTTTTACAGTGCTAAGATGATTAATATTTTTAAATGGAGGCAAACTTTATATATTTCACAAGTTGGACTATGCGGGCATGTTTTTCAGGTTATGCACATGTTTTTTGGACAATTTGGATGAATTTCAATCAAGAAACAAAGAAGTGCTTCAACCTACAAGAAGATGAAGTCAAAATGAAGATTTAAAGCCTTCAGGATGAATCCCTCATCGAGACGATCAAAATGGATATATGGAACACATGATTTGGAGCTTGGATGAGGAAGTTATGGCATTTTCAAAATGCTCCAGGGTGCAAAACTGGAGGCTCCGGTTTGGGAAACTGGAGGGTCTGATTTTCACGGATCAGATCCGAATCTATGTCAAGATTTTCACCGTATTTGGTTAGGATTCTCCAATTCGTGGAAAGGGCTATTTCAATCCAGCTATATATATGTAGGTCATGGCCGATTGTAACAAGTCTTTGACCAAATCAATCAATCAATCGTTCTTTTATCTTTTCTAGGGTTAGGGTTAATGTAGCTCTCCTTCTACCTTGAATTCCTCTTCTTCCTCTCACCCATCTCTACCACCGCTAGCTCCTAAATTAGCCATGGTCCTTGCCTTCCCTCGCCCAGACGCTACTTGGGTGGAGGTTGGCCCTATCTCCATCGCCGGTGCATTCCGTCGGCAAAGGTTGAATCTATCAAAACCAGACCATCCGGTTTGGGAAACCAGATACTCTGATTTTCCCTGAAGCTTCAGATTGTGCTCTAGCTCCATCAAGCTCAAACTATGTGGGTGAGCCAAGGCATGGCTCGCTGGTCATCCTCTTTGAAGTACTCCCATGTTCGCGCTTCGACCGAAAAGTGCGTCAACATATTTTGGCGACTCTGCTGGGAAATCGTTCTTCTCTGGCCATGGCTCATTATGGGATGGGGATCTACAATGACACAACCATCATGCCATCCATCTATGCCAACCCAGAGGTACAATATGAAAATTATCTTCCTACTCATTAAGCGTATAATACCAATTTGGTAGATAGATCTCATGTTGCCATGCCTTCATCATCTAGTCATATTAATGTGCACAATTCACATAGTAGTACTGACATGTCTAGATGGAGTAATCATAATGCTTATATTTTGAGCATGTCAGCAACATACATAATGGATTTGTATTTCCTTACTCATCTACTAAACCTGTATCACATTGTACACCACAAACTCACATGCCGATGAGTAACTGCTACAGCCGAGCTAAAACAAGAGCTTCAGCTGATTTTGGTCAATCGTTATATACTACACCAGATTCAATTAGAATGGAGATTGCACCGGATACGGTTTCATCACAGCCTATTGCATCTAGCATGTTTGTCGAAGTGGTTTTATGACACTTCCACCGGCATTGCCACAAGGGTAGCCAATTGTGGTTCTTTGTTGGAGAGGGCTTAAGTCGCTTAGGGTCTAACTACTGATGAACATGGTGAACACAAAGATTTATGTGGTTTGGGCCACTGGAGCATAAAACCCTACGTCAATGGGAGAGATGAGTGTTGTATTGCTGTGTGTTTGCTCAAGTCTAAGTTGAGTTTGCTCTCTGAGAGTCTGTCGATTCTAACATCTGCCCAGCCTTTTACAGCACATGGCCTTGGTAGTTACAATGAAACCAGGGCCTGACAGGTGGCCCCGGGGTAGTTGCAGTCCTACACGATAAGACCGTACTAGCTAGGAGTAGCAAATGATGTCTTCAACAGCATGGAGAATATCCTGTCTTGTTATCGCACCACATCACGTCCATGCGTAGCATGGCACTGTGTTGTTGTGTCGCCCAGCACAGTAGTGGTTCTACCAGACTATACTGTCGAGCCACCGAGCACTGTAGCAATGCTCTGTGAGCGGTCAATAGGATGGCGCTATACTATAGCGTCCCTTGTAGGCCCATGGTGACGGTTTGCCTTTGTAATGCGCGCGGCTGCCTTGGTAATGCGTGGGCCCTAGCTGCGTAGCCAAGGTTTCTTATTATTTATTTTCATAGCCCTCAGCCTGCTAAGTGCCATGGGACACGTGACAGCGCCAAAGCCCTCTATATGGGGAGGCGGTATCTGGAGCAGTGGGTTGCGTGGTAGTACTGGAGCCCTCCCGCATGGTGGAGCGGGACCTGAAGCCGTGGGACACACGGCTTTACTGGAGCCACGTGGCAGCACCCGAGCCCTCCCGTGCTGGGAGGTAGGGTCTGGAGCCGTGGAAGATGCGGCAGCACTGGAGCCCTCCCCTGTTGGGAGGCAGGGTTCGGAGCTCTGGAACATGTGACAGTGTCGGAGCCCATCCCGTGCTGGGAGGCGGGATCTAGAGCTGTGGGGCATGTGGCGGTGTGAGAACGCATGCCCTACCCTGCCTTGACTTAGAGCTTGTACGCGGGGGTACCCGGTCTATAGGGTGTTGACGTTTCTTAGCCACATAACAATCTGCAAGCGTACATATGCCAATTGTAGCCATCACCCAGGAGTATTCCAGGGTATCGAATCCACAGGGAAGCAGTAATAATATAATATCTACAGAATAGAACAAGGGTAAACATAGCAAACATTACTCGACTTAGTAGGGGGTTACGTTATGGGAAGATAACGGAGACACAGATGGAGGAACCACAACTCTAAAGAATGAACTAGAGGTTCACCTAATCTAGGTAAGAGTGAGGCAACTAATATGTAAATGTGCGAAATGCATATACATACCTCAGACTTCGGGACTGTCTTAAAGGAGACTTAGGCCACTTGATCGACCTATAGCACAGCAAGGAATCCACACAAGGGGCTATAGTGAAGTCAGGTAGGGAGGGACCCACCGTGCTGGTCCAGCTATGTGGTGGATTACGAAGCCCTAATAGGACTGTCACTCTTGCGGGTACCACAACAGTCCATATGGCCGGGGGAGCCGTGTGCATAGACAATGCCCCAACACCTCATCGATGGCTATGTCTAGGACCTTCCGTTGCCGTACATCACAGGGAAGGCCTCCGAGGGGTCTGTACAGTCAGCATACCGGCTCCAACTGCATAGATAATCCCCTAGACACGGGACCGTATATACAACAAGACAATATCCGATTCTACCATACGATATGTAAATCCACAAATAACATAAGAGAAGTGATTGGATAACTTACCATGATTGGCAAATCATCCACTTTGAGGTAATGTATTGGGAATCCCGACAAGCCAGAATCCCGATACACCTGATGGACTTGAGTAGAGACTCTCTATCAGAATATATAGGATTTCGGTAGAGCTTCCGCATTCGAGCAAATTAGAGCCGAGAAATCCTATTGAAACCCAAAGGATTTCGGCAGAGCTTCCATGCTTGAGCTACGAGGAGAGTTCCTGATAGGCCAGGAGGCCCTCCGGCCCTCAGAGCCTCGCCACTCTCCCGACAAGGCTACGCCTAGCTACTACACTTAGAAAGAGAGCTTTGCAAGTGAAATCTCCAAAATGTTGTGTGTGTGTGTTGACTTTCACTGGTAGGGGGGTATTTATAGAGCCATGGGGGAGCTCCACCAACTTGGCTGAGGTGGTAACTTGCCAAGTGGTGGCCGACCAGCCTAGCCATGTGGCCGGCTAGCTAATGAGTTTGGCCTCCACCGACTTTCTCCACTGCCAGAGCCTTTGCTTTCTCGTGTAGACTTGTGTCTAAGAAGTTTTGGTCTGAACCGACTCAAACGCTAGGCGGCCGGCCACCCCCTAGGCCTAGTGGTCAGTGGCCTTTGTACACTTTCTCCTCATATCACATGCATCCCCGGGAGACACTTATTTTGGTGGAATTTCAAATTTCCTTGTGATTTCTTGAAATGCTCCAATTTAGCACCTATGTTCCTGAACTCAAATAAACACTAAGACCGTGGAACTAGGTTAGTAGACATGGTTATTTCATACATTTACTCAACATGTTGGCGCATGAAATTGATGTTTTATGAGCGCCAACACAGGGTATCGATAGTGGCCCCCAGGCCCACCTCGGGAGAGGTTGTGAACCCACATGTGGGGCCAATATCTTTTCCCCGCGTAGCCTTTCTGAGGTTCGTACCTAACGGTTTTGAAGTGATAGCTCGCTTTCACCGGTGGACGCGTGGCAACATTTATCTAGTGCAGGTGCACCGGAACATATGATGTGGGTGACAAAATGTCTCGCTTGGTGGTTCCCAAGGGGTAGTGGCTAGTTACTGCACAGCGGGAGTTGCGGGGGCCGAGGCAGTCATGGCCACGGTTCCTAAAATGACACGACGCTAAGCACCATGGTGCGTGCGTGGGTCATTACGCCTCCCCTTGCTGTCTTCACCAATTAATTGACCCATGTTAACTAAGAGGTGGGCCCTGGGCCCTCGTGTCAGCTTTCAGGTAGATTGAGCGAGGGGTGTAGACACCAAGCACCACGCACGTCAGTTTCCCATTGCAGGAGTAGATAAAAGGGGATGGCATATGTTGGATGGACTCACGCTCCCCTTGCGCCCATCTCTCTTGACCTTTGCCTCTTTCTCCTGAGCGTTCTGCCTTCTCTTCAACCTCTGTTCACTGCCCACGGTGATTGTGCTCGATCTCCCCCCTTCCTGCTTCTAGACAGAGAGCAACCTCAGGAAACAGATGAAGGTAATTGGGTGGTAGTCTCCAGGGTATGATTCAAAGATGTGGCGTGGGGTTGTGTCACTGCCAACATGCAGTCTGATCACTTTGTCTTCTTCTCATCGTATGCCCCGTCTAGGCTTGTGCTGCCGCTGTCTTCCTTCTTCTTCATGCTGCTGGAGCATTACGGGCTTCAGCTTCAGCACCTGTCTCCACCCTCCATCACGTTGGTGGTGATCTTTGTGCACTTCTGCAAGATGTTTATGGGAGTGCGGCTGTTGGTGCTACTGTTCTGCCACTTCCACGTGTTGCATGCCATGAGCAAGCACCCATCCCGCATCGGCGGTTACTACTTCTAGCACTAGACCTAGGGGGCCTCTAGGTACATCCCCGCCCTCCACCCTAGCAAGTCGGAGCGCCGGAGGGAGGATTGGGTGCATGTGCAAACTGAGACCAACAAGCGGTTGGTGCTACCGACCGCTGCGCCAATGACCCTCTGCGCCGATTGGGAGTAGGACCCTGAGCTGGAGCCAGCTTTCAACCCTGTGCTAGGGAGGATCTGAATCCTGGCTGAGAGTGGGCTCTTGTCTGTGATGGTACTGCACGACTTCATGTCAAAGCGCATTGCACCCCTACAGGACCGCTCTCGCCCGGCGTGGCTCTACACCGGGATGAACGATGCTACATGGCTGGAGCGCAGTGGCAGCTTGAATATGGATGACAAAGTGCTGGCATCCATGCTAGGGAAGTTGAGCCCCAATCCATCCTATCATGACTTCATCACCCCTCTAGCGCCCTGTCAGTCGCTCTGCCTGGACCATGCAGCACAGATGACGCTATTGGTGTCGATGCCTTCAATGGATGACATCGACATTACCACGATTCAGAGGGGTGACCAGTTCTGAGGCATGCGGATCACGGGGGTAGATGTTGTTCATTACCAGGGTGGTGCCGACACTGCTCCACACCCAGCAAAAGCAAAGGGAAGGTTGTGCGGACCATCCACAGTGATGATGAAGTGTCATCCGATGGTGACATCCTGCTGCAAAGGTGGATGAGGACATCCGATAGCGGCGGATCTATGACCGGTAGGCTTCTAGTCATGGGTGAACAAGTCCAAGTGGTGGCTACCATGCCGCCACCCGACCCATTGACCGTAGTGGAGAGGAAGGCCGTGGATGATGCGACGGCGGCGAAGAAGGCTGAGGATGACACAACGGTGAAGAAGAAGGCCACAGATGACACGGCTGCAGCGAAGAAGGCTGTGGATGACACGACGGTGAAGAAGAAGGCCACAGATGAAGTGGCAGCAGCGAAGAAGGCCACGGACAATGTGGCGGTGAAGAAGAAGGCCGCAGACGATGTGGTGATAGTGAAGAAGGCCGCGGATGACATAGTGGTGAAGAAGAAGGCTACAGACAATGTAGCGGTAGTGAAGAAGGCCGCGGATGATGTGACGGTGGAGAAAAGGCCACAGACAATGCTGCAGTGGTGAAGAAGCCCACAGATGATGTGGGAGCGAAGAAAGTGGCAGCGAACAAGATGGCCGAGGACACGGTTGCAGGGTAGAAGTCTATGAGCAGCGCAGCAGCGACGGAGGGGGCTACTGCGGAGGTAGCCTCCCAGGATGTGGCTGAGACCTCTGCTATTCCTGTGGTTCCTGGAAGCCCCGGTATGCCGTCAGACCCTACATTTGTCCTTCTTTTCTTTTATGCGTATTTTGTTTTACTTGGAATCTCCATTGTGTAGTTTGTCTCCTTCTAGTCGGACACATACCCCTGGGGCTGATCAGGCCCATGGTGGTGCCACGGGGCATAGCCCATAGGAGTCGCAGGTCAGTGGGGCTCTAACCCCTAGCAAGGATGTCACGGCTGATGCCACTGCCTCCGAGGCCCCTGAGGTGGTTGCCGGTGATGGGTCTCCTGCTCTGGCCTGAGACACACCTGCTGCTATGGGCATGGCTGCTATGGCTCTGATCAGCTCATCGGCTGGTGCATCATCCTCACGACCTGAGATGGGCGCAGCCTTCACCACGACATTTGCTGGTGATGACATCATGGAGGAGCATGAGGTCAGCCATGGGTCTGCCCTTCTCAGAGCCCTAGGGGATGTCTCCCTTGATGAGGCAATGGGGACAGCCCACTAGGCACTCAACCAGGCGTAGGAGGTGCTTCATCGAGACCGTGACGATGTTAGCGTCGATCGCGGGTGCCTCCTGCTATGGGCCTCAATGCTCAAGGAGCGGACAACTTCCCAGTGGGCGAGGGTGCAAGTGCGGCAGCGGCACCTCAACACGAGGGAGGAGCTGCTTGAAAGGTAGTGGGCTGCCATCAACGAGCTTGACACTGTGTCACAGAAGGTGCTCTTTGACGCCAAGGAGATCTATGCGGTTGCTGAGGCTCGTGCCAACACAACTTTTCAGCAGGCAGAGGAGCTTGTCGTGTGTGTTAGTGCAGTAGCTGTGTAGGAGCGAGCAACATAGGAGCTAGAGTAGAGGTTGTTGGAGAGGGAGGACTAGATGACATCAAGCTTAGCCATGATCTTGAAGTACTTGCCACCCGTGAGTCCAACCACGACAGTCGCGAGGCCGCTCTTGAAGTGAAGCAAAAGGCTCTACAGGATACCTGCCTCATGGTCATGGCTCGTGAGCTTGCTGCTAACGTCAGAGAGACCAACCTGGATACCAGGGTGGCTGAGCTATCAGAGAGGAAGAAGCAGTTGGCTGAGAGGTAGTTGCATGAGGTGGCCACTGCTCGGAAGAGGCTGGAGGAGCTCCAGGCATCTTAGGCTGGCGAGGCACAGAGTCTGGGACTTCCTAGGCCAGATCGAGGCCTCTCTGGTGCCCCTTGGCTTCAACACTCTCCGATATTGGTTCCGACATAAGAGGTTGATGTCATACTTCCCCTTCTTGACACGGCTGGAGCCAAGCTATCCCAGCTAGAGGAGGTCGTCGGTGGCCGACTAGAGGAGGAGGGTCATGCCCTGACTAAGTTAGTGGCAGAGCACATGCTGTTGTGCTTCCGTAGTCAGGACCCCCAGGCTTCCTTGGAGCCAGTGGTGCAGGGCCCTAACACAGAGACTAAGGAGGCTACCCAGACCGGTGTCCAGGATACCGCGAAGCTCTTGGTTGTGCGATTTGAGTGTGAAGCCGAAGACACATAGGGCTCCCCATGCTTTCCTGTAGCCAATGAAGCATTTATCTTTTATATATAGACTCTGTCTTTTTGTGATCTGAATGGTGCTTTTCTTTGCAATTGCCTTCTCCAAGTCCTTAGCATCGCATGAACATCAGAAAAAAAATTAACTGCAAATAAGTCTTGCTAGCCGCGTCGACCGTAGCAATGGTGTTTACCACAGTGGCCCCCTGGGATGTGTTCACAGAGGAAACTAGCAACGGCTACCACTTATTGCAAGATATCAATGGTGGGACTCCCTGGGTGTTGCTGCAGGTAGGTCCAGTACTGGCCACCACTGTAGTTGAAGAAGACATCAATGACGGGGCCCCTAGGGCTGCTGCCGGCGGTTCCAGCAGCGGCCACCATCGAGGTTGAAGAAGACGTCGATGGCGGGCACCTTGAGGGCTGCTGCCGGTGGGTCTGACAGCAGCCATCACCGAAGATGAAGAAGGTGATGATGATGGGGCCCCTAGGGGGTGCTACCAGTGGGTTCGGCAGTGGCCACCACTGAGGTTGAACAAGGTGTCGATGGTTGGCCCCTTGGGGGCCGCTGTCGACGGGTCCGGTAGTGGTGACCACCGAGGTTGAGGAAGATGTCGACGGATGTTCCCTTGGGGGCCACTGTCGGCGGGTCCGATAGTGGCCACCACCGAGGTTGAAGAAGATGTCGATGGCGGGATCCCTGGGAGCTACTGCCAGTGGGTCTGGTAGCAGTCACCACCGAGGTTGAAGAAGACGTTGATGGTGGCCCCCCTAGGTGCAGCTGTCAGTGGGTCCGACATCGGCCACTGTCTTGCCAATGCTTGTTGGAGCTGATTTTGTCAATGTTAGGCCCCCTTGGTGGCGATGCTAGGGCCCATTGCCTGAACTCGCATTGGTTCCTGCAAGGAAAATCATAGACAATAGTGATTGTCCCTGTGGGGTTCCTATCCCAGGCCCCGGATCCTTGTTACATATGAGAACCCTTGTTCATATTGCAGAGGCTGGGTAATTTGGTGTGATTTTGTCTGGGGGTTGACTAAACCTTGTTTTAGGCGTGCCCTTCTGTTTGGGCCCCTAGTACTTGGCCGATAGTGTCAGGAAGGGAAAGCACACATGCTTAGGGTGCAGGACCAAGCTAAGCAGCCAGTGCACCTTTGACGTCTCCTTAGGATTAGTTGTTCCCAAGGGCGACCATCCAGTTGTGCAGGACCTTAAACAAGGGTAAAATTGCTAGCTCCCAGGTAGAGCGCAGGTACCTCAAATGAACCTGCCCATGATAGGATTTGTGTGCCGCAGACTAAGAACAATGCAAGAGAAAACAAAACCAGCAACATAGGGGGTATTTAGATATGGAAAAACACAAAACTGAAGCACAATTTTATGAATAAGAAAAATGCACAGAGCGAGATAGAAAATTCCCATAAAGTTGTTTATTCATAGGGGAAGGCTGGCTATATAGGAAGATAGCAGCCACTCCAGACGATAGGGGAGCAAGCCTCGCCGGAGCTTCGCTGTTCCAAGCACTGCTTCTAGGCACTATGACACACATACTGGAAGAGGCAGTCTCGCTACTGTACTAAGCATAAAACTTACGGAGGTGCTCTATGTTCCATGGATTTGGCAGTGTTTCTCCATCCTCCGTAGCCAGGTGGACACATCCAGGGCGGCAGACTTGGGTTACTCGGAAGGGCCCATCCCAGCTGGGGGAGAGTTTGTTAGTGCCGTCCCGTGTGAGCACCCGCTGGAGCACCAGATCATCCAACTAGAGCTCTCTGCTATGCACGAACTGCTCACGATAGTGCTTGAGTGCTTGGTGGTACCGTGCATTCTTAATAGTGGATTTCCATCTTCGCTCATCGACGAGGTTGATATCTTCACACCGGAGCTGGTCCTGCGTGGCTTCATCGTATGTCTGGACATGTAGGGAGCCCATGGTGACTTCTGGGGGGAGGATGGCCTCAGCCCCATACACCATGAGGAAAGGCGTCTCCCTAGTGGCCCAACTGGGTGATGTCCAGTTACCCCACATTGCACATGGAAGCTCATCAATCCACTTCTTGCCATGCTTCTTTAAGCCATCATATGTGTGAGTCTTGAGACCCTTATGGACTTCTACATTGGCTCTTTCTACTTGACCATTGCTCTCTGGGTGAGAAATAGACGCATAGAAAATCTTGATGCCAAGATGTTCGCAGTACCCTTGAAATGCATCTCTGGTGAATTGGGACCCATTGTTAGTGATGATCCTGTTCGAGACCCCAAACCTGTGGACTATAGATTTGATGAAGTTGACCGCAAATTGTTTGTTGATTTTGACCATAGGGGATGTAGAGATACCGGTACCCTCTGATGGCCCGGGGGAATGGCCCCAGGATATCCAGCCCCCAAACAGTGAATGACCATGATGGCAGGATCATTTACAGTGTCTGCGCCAGTGTCTCATTTGCTTGGCATGAAACTGGCATGCTCGGTAGGTCTTTACCTGCTTGATGGCATCCTGGAGGGCCGTAGGCCAGTAAAAGCCGTGTCGAAAGGGTTTACCAACCAACATACAGGAAGATGCATGATTCCCACACTCGCCTCCATGGACCTCTATGAGCAGCATGTAGCCCTCCTCCTGGGTAAAGCACCACATTAAGACACCATTAGTGCCGCGCTGATAGAGATCCCCTTCTACCAGCATGTATCTCTTAGCCAAACGGGCAATCCGATCAGCGGATGCATTGTCATTGGGAAGGATGTTGTCTTTCAAGTAGGTAGAGATCTCCGTGATCCATGTATTAGGACCAACTTGAGCTCCTGGATCTTGTGCGCCGGGGTACACGGAGTTCCCTGTGATGCCTATGATCCTTGGCAGGCTCCATGGAATTAGGGCCACTGGGACCGCTAGCTTTGAGGTGCTGATCTCGCCCCCTTCGCTCGGCTCAGCTGGCCGGGTTGTAGGCTATCACAGTCGCCTTTTGAAACTCCATCTGGGACCGGTGCCGAGGTGGAAACCTTCATTGATAGATCATCGGCCACTGTGTTCTCCGCGCGCGGGACATGATGTAGGTCAAGGACCTCAAAGTCCCTTTCTAGCTTCTGAACATGGATCAGACGTAC
This sequence comes from Sporobolus alterniflorus, assembly GCA_008808055.3. NCBI lineage: Eukaryota > Viridiplantae > Streptophyta > Magnoliopsida > Poales > Poaceae > Sporobolus > Sporobolus alterniflorus. The sequence goes on from VSTD030000946.1 coordinate 12,722, forward strand.
AGCCAGTTGTGTGTCGTTACAACAGCATTCACCTTTGACTTGCTTGATAATGATCTAGAAGTCACCTTTCACAAGCAGCTGCCGGATCCCAAGGGACAGAGCTATACTTAGCCCAAAGTTGAGGGCCTCATATTCTGCCATGTTGTTGGTCACTTTGCACTCAAGATGCACCATGTACTTGAACTGCTCTCCATCTGGAGTGAGGAGCAGGGCCCCCGCCCCGCCCCCCAGCTTATGTGAGGAGACGTCAAAGAAGAGAGTCCATTGGGGCTAGTGAACACCGGAGCCTGAGGCTCGGGCGCACTATCATTCGGCCCCCCTGGTGGGCATATTGGTGGTGTCCACTCTGCTATGAAATCTGTGAGCACCTAACTTTTGACTGCATGGCATGCAACGAAGTCCAGCTCAAACTCAGCCAACTCGACAGCCCACTTAGCGATGTTGCTAGTTGCGTTGGTGTTGTGGAGTACGACCCTCAGTGGGTATGATGTTACCACTGAGATCTTGTGAGCTTGGAAGTAGTGGCGCAGTTTCTTGGAAGCAATGAGAACTACATAAAGCAGCTTATGCATCTTTAGGGGTCTTGTTTTGGCGTCATGGAGGACTTTATTGATATAGTATACTAGGCACTAGATGGTACGGACTCTCCTAGGGGGCCTAGTACATCCACCTCCATAGGGTCGGGCTCTAGGGGCTTGTTACCCCTGGGACCCGAAGATGCCTCCGGGTGCTGGGACCCGGTGGTTTCCTGATCATCAGAACTGGTCATGTCCTTCAGAGGGTGGGGTCCAACTTTGGGTTTGGGTGCTGGGGTTGCCTCCGCTTCATTGGACCCGACTGCATCCCCTTCTCTTGGTACCTCTGTGGGTTTCGGATCCTAGGACCCTGACCCGCCTGCAGTAGCTCCCTGTGGTGCCAGTGGTGGTGGTGGTGGTGGTTCTGGTCACTCAGTGACCAGCACCATGCTTATAGCATCAGTCATCGCGGTGATGTAGAGCAGTAGAGGTTCACTAGGCTCCGGTGCCACCATGATCGGCGGTGATGTGAGGTATTGCTTGAGCTACTAGAACACCTCTTCTAGCCCTTCCGTCCAGATGAATGGTCCAGACTTCCGCAAAAACTTGAAGAACGGGATAGCTCGCTTAGCCAGTCTAGGGATAAATCAGCTTAGCGCAGCTAAGCATCCCATGAGCTTCTGCACATCCTTGACATGGGCGGGAGGCCGCATTGCTTCGATCCCCCAGTGTGAAACCAGGAAACCAAGCAGCTTGCCCATGGTAACCCTGAACACACACTTGTTTGGGTTCAGCTTGGTGTGGGTTGCTCGCAACCTGTCAAAGAATAGGGCAAGGTTGTCCAATAGAGATGCATGCAATTTAATTTTGACAACAATGTCTGCGACATAAACTTCTACCAAGTCTCTAATAAGGTCACCGAATGTCTTATGCATGGCACGCACAAAAATAGGAAGGACATTCTTA
>VSTD030000947.1:0-14198 GCA_008808055.3 Sporobolus alterniflorus
CGCATGTTGAAAGGGGTGTGTCTCGCTTCAGAATGTAAAGAGAGACGTGCACACTGTGCATCTCTGATTACAAAGATGCGACATCAGAGATGCACGCGCTACGCATCTCTCTTCTTCTTGCGGGCGCGTCTCCGATGATGTTTTCTAGCGTAGTGGTTGTTGTGACGGCCCACGAGGCCGAATGCGGCCCTAGTTAGAGTCTCGATCAGGTGTTTATTTATGTGAGTTGTATCAGAGTCAGAAACCTGCCGTATCTATGAGGTGGTTTTTCAGACTATAAAAGTGACCACCCACAATCTATCGGGGGCATCGAATTTTATAGTATAATACAGCAAGACTGGACGTAGGGCTATTACTTTTTGAGATGGCCTGAACCAGTACAAAAATTGTCGTGTTCATCTGCGAGATTGATTTTGCATCGCCACACTTTTCCCGATCCTTATCCTAAGTATCTGACGACGAGACATCGACAAAGGCACGCCAGGAAGGGCAAAGCACTCAAGATCTGTCTGGGAAGATCATGGCACCCCGGATATTCAGTATCAAGTTCCCTTATGACACTCAATTTACCTTCGGGTCATCGAAGTTTGCTGGTGTATGGACAAGCTCCATATCTTTCGGCTAGCTCATCTATATTAGGTGGGGTCTGCTCAGGTTTGAATCCTTATGCAGGGTCATACCATCGTGCCGCTAAAACCACACAGGGAATCCCGATCGGTTTGAATTCTTATGCAAGGCCATACCATCGTGCCGCCAAAACCACATAGGGAATCCCAATCGGGGCACCTATCATCTAGCTATCGGCTGGAACAGTGAGCTCCTCTGCATCGGCAACGTCCCCTGGTCAAGACTCCGCCGATGATTACCCTGAAATAAGGGGAAGCACCTGTTAGAACTCGACCGATGAGGGTCGCCTCATCATCATGGTGGCCCCGGCCGGAGTGCCTTTGCACAATAGTTCTAACAGATATCCCACCATCGGGAGATCAGAAGCGTCCAATGCCCGGATGATCAATGATGGAATGATCCAGAATCTGAATTCGGACTTCAACGCTATGCGGCTCTAGACTATTATGGAGTCAATTCCGTGCATGGCACCTGAAGGCTCTCCCCTTGTCGCGTTGGCATAGCAAGGGGCTGAGACGACAAACTACATCATAGCAGAGTGATTGGTCGGCAACCCTCGATCGGGCGAAGCGAGCCCGAAGTGAAGCAGCATCATCGGCCAGTGGCAATCGCTGTCTAGCCGACTACGACGTGCGTCAACGGATAACACAGAACCACCAGCTGCGGGAATATGGCCACGACCACGATGACCTTCGGAATGTCATCGATGATCGAATGTGTCTCAGGGCAACGTCGCCGACCCCTTCACGATGCTCTCCAGCAAGAGATGTCACCCCATCAATGAGGGGCGGTTTTCTTACCCTGGCTGCACCGCTCAGGTAGTTCGTCTGGCCAAAGAAGCTCAAGGCTGGGCACATTGACAAATATGACGGCTCCAGCAATATAAAGGAATTCATCCAAGTCTACCACACGGTCATTGAGTCCGCGGGAGGAGACGATCGGGTAAAGGCCAACTATCAGCCCACGACATTGTCTAGCACGACCGAATCCTGGCTTATCAATCTGCACGAAGGATCCATCTACACCTAGGACCAGCTATGTATCATGCTCATCGAGAACTTCCAGGGTATGTACGAGCGTCCATCTACAGCTGAAACCCTGAAAACCATCAGGTAAAAACATGATGAAAGCCTCTGGGACTACGTGAAACATTTCTGCAATGCTAGGAACACTATCCCGTACATCTAGGACGTCGAGATCATCAATGCCTTTCATGAGGGGGGAGTGATATCAAGACTATTGAGGAGATCGCAATGAAGAAGCTCAAGACAATGGTCGATCTGCTCATAGTCGCTGACGTGTGCATCGAGGCCTCTGAGGCCCGAGCTCGGCTCATTGAATCACGTGGCAAGGGGCCCTCAAAGAAAAAGCAGAACAATCGGGAGGTCAACACAACCGATCGCGGAGACCATGGGGATCGCAGAGATCACGAAGATTGCGGATATCGCGAGAATCACCAGTAGCAATCCTCGGATCAGAAGGAGAAGAGATCGTTCCATCGCCCTGCCGATGCAGAAAAGTGGTGCGAGATCTATCGTACCACAACACACGATCTGGAAGAGTGTAAAACTTTTCTAGATCATAAGAAGATGCCACCACCAACAGCACCGGTGGCCCAAGAACCCCATCGAGGCAAGCATCGCCGAACCGATCCCGATAACGAGGATCAAATGGGGAAAATCAATGTGATCTTCAGAGGTAGCATGTCCATCGTCTCGAAGATGCAAGGAAAGAAGCTCAAGCAGGAGATCAGCTTGGCTCAGCGTATTGAGCCTAGAAGAAAGATGAAGTGGTCTGGCATGGATATATCGTTCATGCCAGAATATCATCCAGAGACAGAACTGTATGAGAGAAACTTACCATTCATGGTCAAGCTACTGATCGGGCAGCACAAGGTGACGAAGACATTGATCGACAACGGCGCCTTATTAAATCTTATCATGAGGAAAATCTTTATCGAGATGGGCCTCAATTTGAAAGATCTGACCCTTGTGCATGACACGTTCCATAGCGTCATCCTGGGACAGTCGTCCACTCCCATCGGGCAGATTGATCTCAAGGTGTGCTATGGAATAGGAGAGAACAAACGTAGAGAAATGTTGATGTTCGAGGTGGCTAGCTTCGATATCAGGTACAACTGCATCCTAGGGAGGCCTTTCCTCCTGAAGTTTATGGCAATCATCCAAATTGCCCATGCCACGATGAAGATGTCTGGCCCCAAGGGTGTGATCACTATCAAGGCTGACCAGTGGGATGCTCTGGCGTATGAGAACGCAACATTACACATGCAGGGCGCTTCAGCGAAAAGGCGGCACATGAGCAAGCAGCAAAGGTGGCGAAGACGCAGGGTGGCAGCACCCCGCTCAGATCACCGACACCCAAGCCACTGGCCATCGATACCCCTCGACCTACTTCAGCAAAGAAAGGCACATATGTTGCCTCATCATCCAATCAGTAGCCCGCCGATCATCCGGCTGATGACAAGAAGGGTGCTGATGACAAAGAAATCCTGGCTGACCCCTGCAACCCAGACAAGAAGCTTAGGGTCGGCACAGGCCTTGATGCTAAATAGGAACTCACGCTCATCACTTGTCTTCAGGACAATCTAGATGTCTTCACATAGCAGATATTAGATATGCCCGGGATCCCTAGGGAGGTGATTGAGCACAAATTAGGCATTGGCCCATCATACAAACCGGTCAAGAAAAAATAAAGAAGATACACTCCAGAGAGGTGTGAAACCATCCGACAAGAAGTCAATAAACTGCTTGAAGCTGGGTTCATGGGGCCAGTAGATTATCCAAGCTGGTTAGCAAACCCTGTTCTTGCAGAAAAGCCTGATGGCTCTTGGCGCATGTGTATCGATTATACAAGTCTGAATAAAGTATATCCAAAAGATGAATATCCCATGTCTCGTATTTACCAGATAGTGGGCATGTTGCCTAGGGCACCCGGAGGACTCAGATTCTTATTCATCGCAATCAACACATTCACCAAGTGGATGGAAGTTATGCCAGTGTTAAACATCACACAAGATGCAGCGGTCAAATTCCTGCAGAGTATCATATACAGGTTCAGCGTACCCAGATAGGTCTTCATAGATAATAGGATTCAGTTCAAATGAGCAAAATTTGTAAGATGTTGCGCAGATTTTGATATCCACCATCAACCATCATCAGCAGCATATTCTCAGACGAACGGACAAGTCGAACGAGCAAATGGACTTATTCTACAAGGGATGAAGACGAGGATGTTCCAGGACCTAGAAGCGAGAGGCAGAAATTGGCATAAGGAGCTATCCTCAGTGTTGTGGGCCCTCCGAACCAATATCAACAGAGCAATCAGAAATACTCCTTTCAATCTGGTCTATGGAGCAGATGTAGTGATGCCACTAGAAATCTATCTTGAATTAGTAAGGATGACACATTTTAATACAGAAGATTAGACAAAAGCGTTACTACAAGAGTGTGGTCCAAAGAGAGCTCAACATCAGGGACTTAGTACTGAAGAAGGATATATGCACTAAAGACAAGCACAAGTTTTTATCACCCTGGAAAGGACCCTTCATCATAGTAGGCATAGTAGCACCAGAGGCTTATGTGCTAGCAGAAGTTGATGGCAGCATGCTCCTAAATACGTGGAATGTTGATCAGTTACACAAATATTATGCTTAATGTACTTATCTGATTAATACAGTTGCAACGTTTCCCATCTCACATCTGTCAGTATACTACATTATCTTCCGCTCTATTGACCGAATGGGCTCATCAGCCCAATAACAAAAATGATAAGTCTCAAAAAAGAGATGACGTGTTCCCGATCTGGTTAGATAATTTACCCCAGCTAAGTATCAAAAAATTCCTCATCGACGCCTAAAGGGTAAATGCTACCAGGCGCATATGGCTTGTATCGACCAGCGAGTCATGCTAAGCTTACATGCAAATATACTTAGATTCTAGGGCAATCCGCTTTAAGTTTCACGATCAGATCACACAACGACCGGTTAGCTTTTAAAGCACGACCCTTGGGACTGCGCAAGGCGATGAACGTTTCTGTGCATTATGACGATCTGTGAAGCTAGGCCCAACCAGCAATAAGCGTTCCTAATTGACACAAGGGGCTCACTTCCGATCGCATGCACGGTCAATGAACCAACACGTAAAAAAAGTAAAGGGCTCCTGATTGATGTCCCTTAGCATCTATCTTATGCTTTTTACACACACAGCGCCGTGTACAAAAAGCAAGAGGCTCTCGATTGACATCCCTTAACACCTATTTTTTGCTTTTTACATGTGCAGCGTTGCATACAAAAAGCAAGGGGCTCCCGATCGACGTTCCTTAACATCTATCTTATGTTTTTTACACGTGCAGCGTCGCATACAAAAAGTAAGGGGCTCCCGATTGACGTCCATTACCATCTAATACTTTTTATCCGCACAGCACTAACAGATCCTGATTGATATATCATCATACTTTTTATACACATCAATGATCAGAGTATGAAAAGCAAGCAGCATCTATATATCTATATCCATCAGGTATTCAACAAAAACAGATACTTTTATAATTTAATGCAAGTTTATTACAGTTTGCAGACCAAATATTACAAGGCGCCAGGACTGGCATTGTCATCAAAATTAGTCAGCACAGAGAAATCATACAAGGACACAAAGTGTTGGGTGGTGTCATAAGCGCAATTAACTAACGATGCCCACCTCACATCATGAACAGTGAAGTCCTTCTGAAGAATTTCTGCATCAAATTCGGGCATGTGATTCTTCACCAGCACCATAGCATTGGCCAGTATTAAAGATGAGAACTCTCGCTTGGACAACGCCTTCTAAGTTGATGCCAGTTGATGTTCCTGGTCCTTCATCTTTTCCCCAGTAGCTTTTAGCTTGATCTGCGGCTCACGCTCCTTAATCACCGCATGGTCCAAGGCTGATGACTTGGAAGAAAGCTTCTCCTTGGTAGCGGTAAGAGAAGCATGCATAGAAAGAAGATCTTGATTCAAAGCAGCTTTAGCCTTTTCGAAAGCCCAAAGAGATTGTTCGACGGATCGCCGAGCGGCCTTTTCCTCAGCCAAAGATTGATCGGCAGCCAATCGGGCAGTTTTCTCTTCAGAAAGTGCCTTCTTAGCACTTGCTAATTCAACAGTCAGTGTTGTACAAACAAGGATGATGAGGTTAGCAACAAAAGTAGACAACTTGAAGCAGTGAAGAAGAACCGGTTACCTTCCCGTTCGGCTTCTGCATTCTTCGGGCTCTCTAGATATTGAAGAACTCATCAAGTAGACTGTCTGGCCTCAGCATTGGAGCAAATTGTCAAGCATGTTCCCATCACAGGCGGGGGATCAGAAACAATGGTCATGGATGGTGCCATCAGCACAACTGCCAGTCACTGATCAACAACTTTCAACGATTCGCTCTTCGTGGATTTCCTGCAGCAGTACAAGCGATCAGTATACAACTGGTTCAAGATAACAAAGGGAGAATTATCCATTACCTGGGCACCAGCACGTTCCTGAGCTTCTACTAGCGTGGCTTCTTTTGGGGCTTATCATCTTCATCAGCCACTACGCACACAACAACATCAACCTAAGTAATGTGTCAAAATACTTCAAATATGTGCCCAAAGATGATTTCAATAGCATCTACATCCAGGGGACTACGGGGTCCACGGTATGGAGGAAGCTCAATTTGAGTCATCACCTAATCCAGCAGCTTGGTGCTCCTAGTAGCAGACGGAGGATGCTTCTGTCCACGCTTGCCAAAGGGAAGAACGGGGGTGACAACCCGAGCAGCGGCGAAAGGATCGGATTGACCCAGCACGCCGAAACTGATTGGGTTAGGAGCGATTGGCTCAGCCGAAGACACTCCCTTATCTTTAGCATCATCATCGGCTGGCTTCTTCAACTTATCAGCCAAGGTAGTAGGCCTCGGTACATCATCTTCACCATTGGATACCTCCACGTCTATAAGAGTTGCCGGATAAAGGTCCCGAATTTGCAAGCAGAATAGGATCATCAGCCATAGAAAAATAGAAGATTAAAGAAGATAGAGATTCTCACCAGATGAGGAGGATTTTTAGTACAATAGGGCACATGCACTATAGCAGACTGAGCAGTTGGCGGATCCTTATCAAATAGACACGCCACAAACTTGGATACTTCTTCATCAGAAAGAACCGTGTAAAGCAAAAAGTTTATCAGATCAGAGTTTCAGATTGTCAACAACAATAGGATCGTTGAGCCGCAGGCACTCATATGCCAACATATCTCAGCGGCCAAGAGGGTGAATCCACCGAAGACTAAACTCTTTGACGCAGTGGCATGCCCGAAGACCGGTGTCGTGGAGCTCATCCACTCGCTTGACCAGAGCGGACAGGCACGGTGTCATCTTCAGCTCTCCCCGCTTGTTATCGATAAGCAGCGGGAGCAAATGTCTGTTCGCCCATTAAGGAGCAACATGCATATCAACCAAGAATCACCTTTGAGAGGAACCCCTCTAGGAGCTCTTGAAGGTGGCATCGATATAAGCTTACCGACGGCTGCGACGCAGCGACAACCCAATCCCAGAGTAAACAATCTTGTCATATCGGGCGGATTGTAAACAGACCAGAACAAGCTTGTGTCTGGGGCAATCTCCAGCCAACATTCACACAGCATTGCAAAGCAGCTAAGTGCAGTGGTGGCATTCGGGTTAAAATGAACAAGTTCACACCCAAGGAAGTTCATGATAGCGAGAAGAAATTTGCTTGGAGGAAGATCTAGCCTAGCAATCAGATGAGATTCGAAGCAAACAATAGTGGTGCCATCTACCATGGGACATTCCACGGTGGGGACGATAGACTCCAGCCAGCCGCTCAACCAGTCGGCGGCATGATAAGCAGAGCGATCATCTTTGGTGATTGTCAACTTCTTCCAATAATCAGACATTGAGGGGGTGATCTTGTTTGCCATTTTCTTAACAGCTGCATTGGAGGAAGAAGAAGTCAAAGCATCGCTCTCCACCCCAGAAGCGCTCTTATTCTCGTTGACGATGGGTTCATCGGCGGCAGGAAGGATTTGGTTAGCCTCACTAGCCATGGAGTGAGAAGTGGGAGCGGTGCAGCGTGCAGTAAATGGAGTAAAAGATTGGAAGGCAAGAGTGAGAAGTGATGGGACTCGACATGCTCAGCGGTGCTCAGCTTTATATGCATAAAAGGTGACAGTGTGACGATTCGTTTCCCCCAAAAAAGATGTCTTTCTGTTTCAACCACCCGCGCAATCCGAACGCGGGATCAAGAAGCCAAAAGGTTTAGGAGTTTAATATATTTTAAAGTCTGCAACGTCCGGGAGAAGGAACCTAGGACCAACGAATGAGATCTATCAAGCCGATCGGCATGGTCAACTGTCCAAAGTAGAGAAGAAAAACCGGTATATCACTCGATCAGGTTATCGACTCTAGTATCCAATCAGTGTCAGCATTCATCAAGTATCTATGCACTACAACGTTAGAGTTATTCGTTCGGCGCATGTTAGCACTCATCACGTGCTCAATTTCTCATTGAAATGGCTTATATTGATTTCATCTAAGTCAAAAGAAGAACACACAGATATACAACAAAAGATCCATATTTCATTAATTTAAATTGAAGAGAACTCCTATTACAGTTCTATCAAGAGTCTAAGGATTACATCAAGGACATAACAGAAACAGAAAAACGGCAGGAGGCATGAAGGCCGTCAAAGTACTTCAATGATTCTACATCATCATCCCCACTCCTCTGCACAAAAGACGATATGGAGTAGCAATGCAGAACCCTTGAAGTTCTCCTTGAAGCATGCCTCCCTGCAGGCGCCACTTTGACGCGACAGCCTAAGGCGAGCCGGCCTTGTCTCCACTGTTGTCGCCATAGCCCATCTCCTGATTGAGGGCAAGATCATCACTATTATCATCTTGCATCCCCTTGAGATCTTCATCGGTGGCAGCGGAGGCGGTTGAGGCTGGGATCCTTGCAGCAGAAGAAGGCGTAGCTTCGGCGTCGGTGACATCTTCCTCACGCACCTCTTCTTCTTCATCAGAGTCGCTGAGGATGATGATGTTGCCATCGTCGGACGGCTCGAGGACGTCACGATTGAGGTTGCCAAAAAGTTTCCTGGTGAACTCCTCATCACGTGAGGTATCAGGGATGAGACCTTCCTCATTCGAAGATGAAGACAGATCCACCATCGAGACCTTCTCAGAAGGACCGCCTTGCTCGAACACCGGTGAGCAAGGGCAATGCGAGGAAATCTCTGATGGGGACCCTGGTGGTAGTGGAGATCCAGAGAGCGTCGATGGAGGAGTCGAGCCGTCGCTCAGCAAGGAAGAGCCCTCCTTGGAAGAAGAACGAGAACACTTAGTTCCTCTCTTATCTTCCATCGTGGCTAAGAGAAGAGGGAGAGAAGGAAGACTTAAGCGAAGTCAAAAAGGAATGCGAAGATGGTTATCAGCGCAAGACGAAAGGAGTATTTATAGCCTGTGAAGCGTTGTGCGGCTACAGTAATGGCGTCCTTTTGGTTCCTATGCGCCCACTCGAGTGCGTTGTTTTGAGAACCGTGCATCGTACGTTGGTTATCCAGACGATCAAGCAAACTGTCTAACTTTTCAGAGAAAGGTACAGAGAGATGTGACAGTCGTACAGCTATCGACACGTGTTGCGAACTCGTCAATGTGTATCGAACACATCATCAATCCAGTGCAGCATCGGGTAAGACTTATTAGAAGATTGAAGGTAGCATGAAGCCGAACAACGAAATCCGATGCATGAAGTCTGGTATAAACGGAGGTGTCCGATCAGTGAATGCCGATCAGCTGGTAGCCTGATTGGGAACCAAAATTATCAGGTTGACAACATGTTCAGGGGCTAGTGACGATACCACAAATATCCTCCCGGGTCAAGGGCCCAGTAGCTGCGATGGCCCACGAAGCCGGATGCGGTCCTAGTTATAGTCCCGATCACGTGTGTGCTTGTGTGAGTTATATCAGAGTCGGAAACCGGGCGTATCTATGAGACGGTTCTCCAAATTATAAAAGTGGATACCCGCAATCTATCGGTGGCATCAAATTTCATAGTATAATACAATGAGACTGGGTGTATGCCTATTACTCTTTAAAAGGGTCTGAATCAATATAAAAATATCGTGTTCATCTGCGAAATTGATCTTACATCATCACGTTTTTTTTTATCCTCATCCTCGACAGAAACCATGAAACAAACCAATGTGCTAGAAACATTTATGTAGATGAGCTTAGTTTCATGGTTTATCATGTGTTATTAGACCAGCAGTCCTATTAGAATAATTAACGCGCGCCGACCGAATCCCTAGTCCACTTGGGACGGGAGGCACGCATAAGCATCTTCCTGGAATATTTTCTCGCTCTCCTGAATGATGGTGGTGACAGAAAAAAAACCCAGGGGCAGGAAACCTAGCAGGTGGCAATAAGCTTATCACCCACCATGTGGGAGGCTATCGAACTAATTAAGGGACGTGCAGTGCCCCTGGTTTTGGCCACAAGTCGATCAGCGCACATAAACGTTTGCATCAATATTCTGACAAATGATGAGTGGGTGGTTAGTTCAAAGTTGTTTGCTTGGAACCAAAATAAAGAAGAAGAAAAGAAACTAAGCAACTTTTAAAAAAAATGGACGAGGAGAAGAAGCGGAAACCAAGACGGATCCCACCAGTCTCTAGAAAAAATATTTCGACGCCTGTTGTTTTCGTCTAGCTTCCTCGATCGTGTGGTGTTGTCACGTAGGCCGCCGAGGCAGTCTTCTCTCTCGCGTCCGTATTATCAGCGGCTAATTAATCCCAATCCCATGGATAGGAGCTGGAGTATCTATCGGCCGTACGTACGTGCAGATCCGAAGAAGTTGAATTAATTAGACGGATGTTTTTCGTAATTTGAGTTCACGATTATACGACGGAATTATTGTGGCTCTAGTTTACCGTGTGTTAAGCGTGAAAATTAAGCTACGTGCTATCATTCGGGTCAATTCCGAAAGAAAAAAAAAATCTTGCTTGTGATTATAAGATGAGAGTACTGAGTACGGCAATTTGTGTGTCTTGGGGCTCACGGTGTTAAATCAGGCTTTCACAACCTGGCGTGCGGATTGTGGAAGGGACAAAACAATCCACAGTACCTCAATTAGGGAACTAACACCAATCGACTAATTGTGGCCAAATTCATGTCAAAGTACTCTTCTGCTAAATTAAAAACTACTGTAGTATGTTTTATTCGTTTGGCCAATCAACTAACCAAGAATCCTCTCTTCAACATAACTTAAAAAAACGAGAAGAGTATATCTTGTATCATCAGACAAATAATATTGACTAAATAGAGAAGAGGCCGTCTTGGATTGTGCTTTGTATCCCTGTACTCGCAACAGAGAGAAAAATAATGCATTATGAGCCAGGAAAGAAAGCTCCATGGTTCCACCCACGCGGCGTGCTTCACAGAGCCAGATATCCACGCGTCACCCATCAGGGAAAGTATTTATGCTAAGCACATAATACTGTATAAGTAGCATATATGTATGGTATATCAACCTCTACATGCATGCTCAAAACAAGGAGAAAGTAATCCGTGGCCGATCTGGAAGGTCGAAATCAAGGAGCCGGTGATGGACGGAGCAGAGAAAAAAGGGTGGAGAGTTGCATGCCCATGACTAGGCTCACTGTTTTGGTACATATCGTCCCCTGCTAGAACTAGAATGATAGCTTAGCATACTCTTTGATGTTTTCGCTAATCTAGAAGCGTCACTCTTCAAGGCCCTCGACTGACTGATGGGGAAGCATTTTTTTCCGCGGTCCATTTTGTGGTCGTTTGCCTGTGTCCGTGTACCTTTCCCATGAGTTGAATCCCGTGTCCCGACGCTGTCACGTCGTGGTGGACCTTCACTTAGAATTGCCCCTGGGTTAGTCACAAACTTACGGGCTGATAATATTGCCGTTCCGTTTGACGGTAACAATCCGTACTGATGACTATACTGCCCTTCCTTCTTCCAATTCGGTGGCGACGAGGCGTGGGTCCCGCCACGAGATTGGGGAGTCAACAACGTTAAAACTGCGTTCCCGTTTATGCCCCTGGTTTGCAAAAGTCCCGCCGTGTACCTATACCTCTAATCCGTTGAACACAGGAAAAACGATAAGCACGCAGCCAGGTTTGATTGGTCTTTTACTAGGTACACAATAATTTCATTAAAATTCATGTCAAGTTGCCCCAAGCTTTACCTAAATCAGCATAGTGTGTGCTTCAATTTACTCAGGCGTTTTCTAACAAGGCTGCTATATTATACTCCCTTTCATTTTTAAAATGTTTTAATCAGCTAATTTATTTTTTAACTAGTCGGCGACAATATTTTACACATGTAGGCAATACTATGGTGTATGTGAAATAATGACAAAGTTTTACCCTTGGTTTTTTTAAAAAAAATGCTTGCTCTAGGTTGTTAATAAAACATCCGAAGTTATATCTTAAAAACTAGAGAAATAGTTTCCACAAAAGAAAGATAGAGTACCTTAATTTAGACAAGACCAGTAAAGTACACATAGCAAAAAGTTGAGATACATCTCCTTTCTAGGCATTCTCTGGCTTTTTTCAGATGAATTCCCCAAAGAAAACAATCTATTTCATAACAAATAATACACTAGAACTATAAGTACAATTATTTTTTGAGCGGGACGGTAGGGAACGACCCTACCTACTCTTTTTTCATTAATTTAAAAGCACTATGTACAATGGCAAGGCTGCATGCCTCAAACGAGAGAGAAGCAAAAAAAAGTAGATAAACTACTCAGCCAATTTTGGAGAAGTACAATTATCAAGCTCAAAGTTACCGACTTAGAGCATCTGGTAGCTATAATTGAGTCATATAATTTGTATTAGGGCCTTGTTTATTCAGTTTGGGACTTGTTTAAAAACTCCCCGTCCAACAGTGCGATGGTAAACATGTCCTATCCTAAATTCCAACAACCGGCAGATTCTCATGAAGAGATGAATTTGTGGTGCTAGTTGCGTTCCCTTTTTCCTGCAAGATTTCTGAGCCACGCCAGAGCACGCGCAGGGCCCTGTCGAGCTCCCCACCGGGCGTCCGGTACATGGTCGATCCGGACACCGACGAGGTCTTCGGCTCGCGGCCGTCCGGCCCAACGAACCTAGCTTCACCGACAACGCCAACGACGGCATTGGTCTGAAAGTTTCAGCACATCTACCGTGGCACGCCCCGGCGCCACCTCCTCACCATGAGGTGGAGCACGTTCATGAACCAGAAGAAGCTCATCATCGGAGACTCTATCGTGTTCATGGATGGAGAACAGAGACCTATGCATCGGCATTAGGCACGCCAAGAAAGGCGGCATCAACGGACCGGAGTTTCTGCATCACCCGCCTCCGCCGGGTGGCCCGAGGAGGTCGTCAGGCGGCTAATCTCATGGTGAGTGGGCGTGGTTTACTACCCGAGGGCGAGCACACCGGAGCTCTGTGTGAAGGCGGGGTTGTCCAGGCGACAACCAGTTCATTCCGAGTGGCAGAGACGAATACGGAACTTTCACTCCTGGTTAAAACTAAGGCGTGAGAGGATAGGCCCATAAACAGCGTGGGGGTATATTTATTGTCCCAGGTTGAGATATCAAACTAATTTGATAAAAATTTATGATATAGAGCCTCTGTTGAAAAGTAAAAAATGGCTATGAACGCTATAATTCAATTTAATATCCCATATAAGAGATGCTCATATGGGTTGTGGGTAGGATGGTGTATCACCCTAGGAAGTTTATTTTATTTCACATTACCCAACAATGAAAATTTGTTCGGAGCCATGCTTACTACGAATCTGGTAGTGTGGGGAAGCTTATAAATTCCAGTAGTGTTATCTTTGCATGGATATTATCTACATAATCAATAATCCTCTAGTGTGTCATGTCATTTCATCTTTTACATCATCCACGAAAATTTTCTTGGCACACCTGACACCTCATCAATAAAAAAAACATTAGGGGTAAAGCTTGTATGGCATGACAAAATCTCGTGGGATATCCCACTTTCCTAGACAGCGGAGCGTTTCTTTCGCTCCAAAACGAGGGGCGCTACGAAATGGCAGATCCGCAAATAAATGGAAGGGGAAATTCCTTAATGGTTATAAAAATAGTTGTCATTTCTTTTTAGGCATCAAAATTTTCTAATTTTCTTAATAGGCATTGCTTCAAATTTTCATTCCTTTCTAACCATTACCATCCGTTTTGTGAGTTAATGGAGAAAAATCTATTTTGCCCCTAACAAAAAAATTACATATTCTTAATTGTTCAGTGATTAAACTAATTTGCATTTTCAAGATAAAAAAATCAACTTAACAAAAAATGCTGAATTTTGAATTTGAAATTTGAAATTTTCAAATTTGCTAAATTTCGAATTTGAAATCACCGATTTTTAATTTTGAAATTTCAAAAATTGCCAAGTTTTTAAAAAATGCTTTTGTGCTGATATTGTTTGTCTTAAAAAATACAAATTGGTTTAATCATTAAATAATTAAGAATATATAAAAAATTT
>VSTD030000948.1:0-14197 GCA_008808055.3 Sporobolus alterniflorus
TGATTCTTGGATGTGCATTAAGTTCTAGGAGTTGACTTGGTACCCTAGTTGCATTATGACAACTTCCCGATCTATCCTTGTGACCCCACTATTAGAGATAGATCATTAGCTATGGCTAGGCTTAGATGTAGGTTATGGTAGATGGCCAAGTGGTCAAAAGACCACGTGGCGGCCATAGGTTCTTTAATACTCAACACTGTGATTTAATTAATGGAGCTTGGTAGAAATGGAGACCAGGTGGGGCCACTAGGGGAAAGGAGAGGCAGTTGGTTGGGAAGGCCAGGGAGTGGTACGTGGAAAGCCGGCACCTTCAACGTTGTAGCCCCCGCCTGTGTTGGTTAAGGACCATTCGGTTAGCCCCCACGAGCAAGTATTGAATGTACCGATCGCATGCCGGTGATATGGGCCTGGTATGCCTAGTAGTCTGCTGTTGATAGATGTGTGGCTTTCTCTACTACTTCATTGGCTGGCTCGAGAAAGAAACTGGGTGTGGACCCACGGATCGGTCACCGGCGTGCTGTGGATTGTGTCGGGAGCCCTTATTCTCAGGAGCAGTGACTCTGTCCAACTCTGTTGATGACTCATGAAAGGTTGTCACGTACGGAGACTGCCCGTAGGAAGTGTACGCTGGGAGTACGTGGACTGGTGTGGGAAGCGTACATGTCGTGTTGGTTGGGTTTTTCCCTGCAGGGTGTACATCGATTCGAATCACCGTGACTCTTGGATATGAGTAACCGCTTGTTTGTGGCAGTCTTCACGTAGCTAACTTAATGGCATGATTAATGGTTAATTTGGAATCGTTATGTTTTGCTTACTTAATTGTTTGCAACACTTGCTTGATTAGTAATTAGCTGCTATTAGTTGAAATGATTTGAATAGAGCTGATTAATGAGAGCCAGTGTTGGCATTAACTTGAGTAGAGCTAAAACTTGAATGTAAGGATCAACTCTTAACACGGGTTTGGTATAGTATAGAGCTTATCCTATTTCAGCCTTGCATGCTAGGAGTCGGCTATTTATGGCCACATTGACGGGTCAGTCCTGCTGAGCTTTATTTGCTTAGGCTTTGCTTGTGTATTTTAATTGTGTGCAGAGATGTCAGGATTTTGTGACTGCTGTGGCAAGTGAGTGTGGCCCAGTGGTGAGCCCGATGATTGGGAGGAGACTTGGGAGCCCGCCCCATGAGCAGCCGTTGAGAACTTCACATCTTTGGACCGATGCAGGCCCCTGTATCGTCGAGTGATAGTATTTTGGTTTCGCTTCCGCTATGTTTTAAACTTGAACACTTTATTATCTATGTATCTCTTTTGTAACTCAAGAATCGATGTAATAACTCTTTATTTGGGCCATGTATGTGTGTATTATGCATCAATGCTTCGGTGTTGACACCTCGTATGGATCCTGGTTAGGACTGACCATCCCTGCTTAGGGGTGGGACATCACAGACATGCTATAATCTGTAATCTAGAGCCTGAATTAATCGAAGAAGAAGAAACATACTTTGCTCTGAAATGAAGTAGGGTTGACTAACATTCTTACTTGGAAATATGTCTATTGCAAAACATATAAAACACAGAAATAAGGAAACACTGAGGGTCAAATTAATTCGGCTTTGATGCTACTTCAGGTTGTTGAGCAGGGAGATCCACAGCTGAAAAGAATGGTTCATGTAAGACAATAAAGAGAACATTGGTGGGGATCAATGAGGCAGACCACATGGTCAATAAATAAGCAATGAATAGGGTTGTAGAACATACCTGCATCTGCATGCTGGGCGCGCCAGCTGTACTCACCGAGAGGTATTGCTCACCAAGTGGATCTGCAGACTGACCGAGTGGTCTTGCCTATCGAGTGGGTCTTGGTCTTTCACTTGCTTGTTCATTTCTGCAGGTTTATGGGAAAGTTTGATAAAGGGACATGAAGAGCAATGGTAGCATGCACAATAACAGCAGCTATGATTCTAGAACAGCAGTCAAAATAAACTGTCCCACTTCAGTTTTGTGCTCATAAAGTTAGACCAATATTCATTTATGGTTGCTGCACCAAACAATATCTAATGAGGATGAACCAAGGCTTGCTACCATATAGAGTGGCACTGCCATCTAACAATAGCACCGAGCTCGTAGGTGGGTAATGCCTAAAGAATTCATTTTCACAATGAGTAAACCACGCAGCTTTCAGTACCCAAGTACTAAAATTGGGTTAGGTGCGTGTATCCATGTGCATCGATCTCCTATGAATCTGTGTGTTAGTTTTACAAAACCATTAAACCGATTCCCCACGAAGAGGAAGTGAGAGAGAGAGAGGTTGCTAATGAAAATATGCACCAGTTACGAGAATGGAAGGGTCGAAGGGAAATGGAATGGAAATCTGAATCGAAGAAAAGGCACCGATCACGCACCTTCGAGGCACAACATTCCCAAAGAAACGTGAAAACGAAAGAATGTGTAAGGCAATGAAGCAAACCTGACGAAAGGAGTTGGCTAAGCAGCGTCAAGCACGCTGCCATCCCAAGGCTTCGACAACACGTGGCACCCTTGAATTGCAACGATTCCTGCACCGCAACAGCATCCACCATCAGATCGAGAACCAAGATGCAGCACCACAGATAATTGACCTGCTCGAAGGAGCACAAATACACACCAGCAAAGCACTCATGGGAAGGGGAGTGAGCTGATGGAGCCAGTGCGCGGGTGGCTCACCAGCTCAGATCTGGTAGGGCGCATCTTCCCACCCAGTTCCGGTGGCCAGATCTAGTGAACGGCCGGTAGGAAGGCAGCGGCGGGGGCCAGGGAGGTCGGATTCGGCAGTGGTAGGGTCAAGGAAGGTGCAGGCCCATGTGGACAGCCTGCAGTGTGTGGAGGTGTGTGGGTAGCAGGCCGGCAGCGGTTAGGCCATGCTCTGCGACAACGAGTCTGCGGTTTGTGTCCACCGCCACAAATGGCAGCCCGACCCCGCAGCCACGCCCGTCTCGCACTGGATCTGGCCGTTAGTCTTCTCCTCCCCGCTCTCTGGTGGCATCGCGAGCCCTGCCTTCATGCTCGCTCGTTTGCGCTCCCAAAAGGAGGCTATTGGGAGGCAGGCTGTGGAGGAAGAAAAGTGAGAAGCAAAACCCGAACACGAGAACAGAGGTGAGGAAGAGTGGCAGCACTCAGTGTGGTAGATTATTTGAATGCTAGTTGGTCGAGGTCACGTAGAAATGATGGGGAGGCTATATCGAACCCAATGTCTTTAATGGCGCCATGATAGTGAGGCGAGGTAAAAAAAATCACTCAGTCAAGAGGTGGTCTTTCAGGCGATGCAGATGGCAACGGTGGCATGGGGCAGCCTGTGCATGCAGCGCACATAGCGTATATGTGTGTCCAATGCCGATGCCATGGCATGCATGGAGAGCACGTTGCCCGGCAACGCGGTGGCCACAGCCAGGTACGCCGAGGCTTTTGTTGCATTAAAGCAGACCAATTCACCATCGCAACGTGTGTAGACATGGCCAGGGTGAAGGAGGCACCAAAACTACAATGTGTATGATATTACTTATGCGAGCGAATGCTTCAGGAGCTTAGCGACGATGTTATCGGTCCTCTTCATCCACGGTTAAGTGCACTGTCGCTAGATTGGACGATGTTTGAATGCAACCAATATAGTCCACAACAATGTAGCATCACACTGTCCTAAGTGCCGCCTAAAAGTTGGTTGCTATAGCATGACAGATGTTGATATAGCATGTTGTATTGTTGTAGTAGTCCTAGTGTTTTTTAAATAAGACAGGAGCATTGTCACTCATTAAGATAGAAGCATGGAGGAATACAATCTAAGATTACATATACTAACCCGACACAATTGGCAGGCCCGAGCCATAGACATCATCATGCACAAGAAAAAGAAACAAACAAGCAACAAATAAAATATAGTGACAATGAACAAAGCCAAGGAAGACTTCCCAGTTGCTAGAGTCGCAATCTACTGATAAAGTCAAGCAATCTGCATGAGGCTAACAACAACTGAATTGTGGCTCCTTAACAACAATCCACTTCTTTGTTAGCAAATCTCGGACTACTTTAAAACCTTGTTTCCTAGACTTGAATTTAACTTTCCTTTGTCGAAAGGAACTCTGATTCCCTTTTGGAGGAACAACAGTTGTTTCAAAGCTTGAGGATGATTGATGGCGACTAGAGAGGGACAAAGGAGGCACCTTTGACAACTTGGGCTTCCTCAAGGCTTCAATCAACTCATCTCCCACCAATTGCTCATCTTCACTCCTAAACATTCCTGGAGTCTGGATGTCTTCGATAGGAAGGAGGGGGTTGCTCAAACATGGGGAGATAGCAGTCGGAGGTGGGTTGGCCGATTGCTCCACCATGCCAGCTATTTCCTCCTAACAACTGCAACCTTGTGCACCAATTGTTGTTCCCAATGCCGCTTCTTCAACCATGGGGTCCCACGAGCATGGTAAGAAGCACACCGAAGCAATGGGGAACTTGGGGTCAAGTTTGGGGGAAGCCACTAGTGTAGGTAAATGGGTAGGCTACACTACCACTAGTTCTACCGTGTCACCAGGAAAACTTGTGAGTATGAGATCATGCATCGTTACCACTGGATACCCAGTGCAGCGAAATAATTGGAGTAGTCGTCCAACGTAGTTGTGCGTCAGTGTAGAGGAAGTAGTCGATCACTATCACCTCCTCCTTGTGTTAGTCCCGACAGCAACCCCCACGTCGACATAGCCGATCAGTGTAGCAGCAACCACATCAATGCCTCTACGAAATCCACACATACGGGGATGGAATGTCATGCGCCGATGTGCTAGCACCTCACGCCCGACTAGGGTTTCAACGTTAGGCTCATGGGCAGTGGTGGCTTGGGTTTCTATCATGGCAGGATATATCACCCCTAGCCCAACCCCACATATTTATAGAGCACACTAATGAGCTTTTAGGTCATAGGTCCATTAGTGTTCTAATCCAACAAGGATCAAATATCCCGTGGGCTTTAATCCAAATTGTTATGATTGCCTCTTGGCCAAATCACCAACAACTAGCAACAAAGGGTGTCGGTGTCGGAGCGCCAGGGTTGCCTCTATCTGCAAAGGAAGGGAGGGTGCCACACCTACTAGCAGCCTCAGAGTCCACAAAAGCTGCAAAAGATTTGCGAGGGTGCTTGCAATCCTAGAGGTGGTGTCTAAGTCCATAACAGTTGAAGCAACAGGTAGGGAGATGATAGTCTATCCTCCTGTGGAAGAAAGACAGACAGTCGAGACACCTGCCCACCATAGTAGTGAGGTAATGACAAGATTGTGGCCTAGGACTTGCCCACGGTGCATGACAATGCACGCGACATTGATGTGGCCCAACAACTTAACAACCTTCCTCAAGCACATCAATGGAAATCAAGCTTGGTGGCGGAGGCAAAGCCGGACCATAGCGCTTCCCGCCGAGAAAAGCATCCCAAAAGGACTCGAGCGTCCGACCAGGAAGCCAAAGCCCAACATCGCCCAGACAAGTAGCGTCAGGCAGAGACCCCTCTTACCTCCCATCGAGCGTAGCAAGGAGCTGCATCGAGCAGAGACCGCCCCCTATAGCTCGGTTTTCCATGCCACCACTCAAAATAGAGCCAGCCTCTAATCATCCAGCTATGGCAAACTCATCTACATCAAACTCCACCACCATCCCCTCCACCTTTTCCATTCCAATCACCAAGAAGTTGTCCAAGCACAACTATCTCCTTTGGCATGCGCAGATCATGCCGCCTATTTGGGTTGCACGCTATGAAGATCTCCTCCTTAGCATCGAGAAGGCGCTGACCAAGACTGTCTCCGTGTAAGCCGGTGACTCCACCATCAACAAGCCAAACCTAGAGTGTGATCTCTGGGTGTCTCATGATCAGTCGCTCCTCGATTATCTCCTATCGTCCTTGACTCATGAAGTGTTGATGGGTGTTACCACCCTCACCTCCTCGGCGGCGGTCTAGAGTGCCCTAGACAATATGTTTTTGCCGTGCACCAGATCGCAGTCAGTCAAGAAAGGAGCCTCCACCATGGCAGAATACTTTGCCAAGATGAAGAACTACGCTGACAAGATGTCGGCCTCCGGGCAACCTCTCGGGGATGAAGAATTTGCTGCATATATTCTCATGGGCCTCGATGAAGAGCTCTACAACGCCCTCATGTCATCCATTGTTACTCGGGTTGAACCCATTTCTCCTTATGAACTTAGTCACAAATGTTGAGTTATGAACACAGAGTTGACAAGTAATCAAGCGGCGGTGGTTACTCATGGATCCTCCCAGAGTTGACAAGTAATCAAGCGGCGGTGGTTACTCGTGGATCCTCCCAGAACAGGGGGAGGGGAGCAACAACAGCTTTGGCGGTGGTCACAGCTGATCTCATAGTGGTAGCAGTGGACCCTCTCCAGCTGCATCTCGTGGTGGGTACAACAACAACAACAGGAGTGCGCCCACCTCCTCCAACGACAATGGCGGTCAGAACCGTCCATGTTGTCAAGTTTGCCTCAAGATAGGCCCCACAACTAATATGTGCTGGTATCGCTTCGACGAGGGCTATGTTCCTGAGCAGCGTGTCTCTGCCATGGCCTCTAGTTCTACAAGTGCCAACCCCAACCGGTACTTGGACTCTGGGGCCACTAACCACATTACCGGTGAGCTAGAAAAGCTTACGATGCATCAGCGCTACACCAGGCATGATCAGATCCGAACTCCTAATGGCACAGGTATGGAAAGTACTCACATTGATAAATCTGTTTTGCCCAACCCTCACCGTCCCTTACATCTTAATCTCATCCTTCATGTTACACATGCCCATAAGCAACTCATGTCTATTCATCGTTTCAATCTTGATAACAATACTTTTATTGAGTTACATCCATTCTTCTTCTTGATTAAGGACCAGGTCACGAGGAAAATCTTGGTGTGAGGTCCATGTAGAGGCGGTATTTATCCCTTGCCTCCGATTTCGTCCCCCACACAAAAGCTTATCTTGTCTGCAATAAGGCCTTCTTCTCAAAGATGGCACTGTCGGCTCGGTCATCCAGCCAATGAAGTCGCTCTTTGAGTCCTTAGAAATAATAATCTTGCTTGTTCTGGTTCTAATTCTCCAAAAACTGTGTGTGATGTATGTCTTTGAGCTAAGGCGCATGAATTGCCTTACCCAAACTCTAGTAGCTAGTCTACTACTCCATTAGAACTTGTTTACTCTGATGTGCGGGGACCTACTATCGATTCGTTTGGTAATAAGAAATACTATAATAGCTTCATTGATTATTATAGTAAATTTACGTGGATTTGTCTTCTTCTTCGTAAATCTGAGGTCTTCCAATTCTTCAAGGAGTTTCAGACCCTTGTTGAACGTATGTTGAACCGTAAGATCATCACCATACAAACCGATTGGGGTGGTGAGTATGAGCGTTTGAATTCCTTTTTTGTTCTGTTGGTATTACTCATCATGTGTCTTGCCCTTATTCACATCAACAGAACGATGCTCACATCATGGAGATGGGGCTATCTCTTCTTGCCACAGCCTCTATGCCGCTCAAAATTTGGAACCAAGCATTCCTTGCACCTACCCACTTAATTAACTGAACTCCCACCAAAATTCTCAATCATGACACACCTCTTCATTGTTTGTTAGGTGCCACACCAGATTACACTAATCTCCGTGTCTTTGGTTGTGCTTGCTAGCCCAATTTACGCCCCTACAACTCTCATAAGCTACAATTTTGTTCTAAACACTACGTTTTTCTTGGGTACAGTAATCTTCATAAGGGTTACAAATGTCTTGACATTTTTACATGTCGCATTTACATATCCTGTGATGTTATTTTTGATGAAGGGATTTTTCCCTTTTGACAATCTTCTTCCCACTACAGGCGCTCACTATACAGCAGATAATTTACTCCTCCCTACTCCTTCATTGTCAAGGGCTAACTCAGATTTACCTGTGATTAATTCTACTCCTGCCTCTAACACAAATGATGTAAGTATGTGGACTCACCAGTTGTTGCAGCTGCATACAATTCTAGCTTCTGTGCAGATATCTGGCGCTGATTTTCAAGTTGATTCGGCTTCATCTGCTGTCGTACTGGCCCCTGATGACACACCATGCACATTTGTGCCGGTCCCAAGCACAACCGTACCAGGGCGTGTGGTTCCCGCCACGTGCTGCCACTGGAAGTCCTTCATCCGCCCGACAACGATCTCCCTCGGGCACTACTGCCGATCCAGTGCCACGTGCCGCACCCGCCAGTGCCCAGTTTTTCATGCCACCTGATTGTCCCTAAGATGAGATCTCAGCACCAGCACCTGCTGTTCTAGTGGTTCCCGCACCGACAGAATCCACTTCAGCCACCGTGCCTACTGCTCCGCATACCCGGCTGCAGTCTAGTATCAGTAAGCTCAAAATTTACTATGATGGCACCATCCGCTGTGGAAATTTGACTATATGTGAAGAATCCTCTAATTAACTACTGCTTTATCTGATCCTAATTGGAAATCTGCAATGCAGTCGGAGTTTTCTGCTCTGGTGTGAAATAATACTTGGCACCTTGTTCCTCCTTGTTCTGATAGGAATCTCATCAATTGCAAATGGGTTTATAAAATTAAGTGGAAGGCTGATGGTTCTATTGACCGATATAAAACTCGTCTGGTTGCCAAGGGTTTTAAGGAGCGCTATCATATTGATTATGATGACACCTCTAGTCGTGTTGTCAAATTTGCCACTATTCATCTTGTGATATCCATTGTTGTGTCTCAGGGTTGGTGTCTTCACCAACTAGATGTTCAGAACGTATTTCTTTATGGTGCTCTAGAGGAAGATGTATATATGAAGCATGCTCCTGGTTTCATGGATCCCACCAAACCACATCATCATTATAAATTGGACCAAGCTCTTTATGGCCTCAAACAAGCTCCACGGGTATAGTATTCTCGCCTAAGTCTCAAGCTCCAAGCTCTTGGATGTTTTCCTTCCAAAGCGGATATCTCTTTGTTCATCTACAAAAAAAGGTTCTATTACTCTGTTCCTTTTGGCTTACATTGATGGAATAATTATTACTAGTTCCTCTCCCCAAGCTGTGGATGCTCTACTTGCTGATCTCCAAGCTGAATTCGGTCTTAAAATCTTGGCCGGTTGAATTATTTTTTTGGTGTTGAAGTCAAGACACTATCTAATAGTCTTCTCCTTACTGCAGAAAAATATGCCACATATATTCTTCGCCATGCAGGTATGCTATCTTGCAAGCCGGTTGCCACGCATATGGCTACAAGTGAGAAGTTATCCGCTCTTGCTGGTGATCGGCTTGGACCAGAAGATGTGACCAAGTATCGTAGCCTTATTGGAGCGCTTTAATACTTATCCCTCACTCAGCTGGATCTGGCCTATTCTATTAACAAAGTGTGCCAGTACTTGCACTCGCCGACTAAGGTCCATTGGACGGCGGTAAAACATATCTTGCAGTATATCAAACTTACCCTGGGTACTAGCCTTCGCATTCACGAATCCTCCTCTACTATGCTTAGCGACTTTTCAGATGCCGACTGGGTGGACTGTTCTGATGATCGCAAGAGCACCAGGGGTTTTGCAGTCTTCTTTGGATCTAATCTTATATCGTGGTGTGCCAAGAAGCAACCCACTGTTTCTCGGTCAAGTACCGAAGCTGAGTATAAAGCTATGACTAATGCAACTGCTGAATTAATGTGGCTCCAAACCTTACTTAAGGAGATTCAGATTTCATGTCCCACAAGTGCTCGTATTTGGTGTGACAACATGGGAGCTAAGTATCTTTCTTCTAATCCGGTTTTTCAGGGTCGTATGAAACATATTGAAGTTGATTATCATTTTGTCCGTGAGGTCATGAAGAAACTTCTAGAAGTTCAGTTTATATCTACTCATGACCAACTTGCTAATGGCTTCACTAAACCCACCATTCCTCAACAACGGATGCTGGAATTTTGTCACAATCTCAACCCAGATAAGTTGTGCTTGAAGGGGGTATTAGAGAACCTGTTAGGCAATTTGTAATCTTGTAACAACCGACTCTTGCTTCGTGGTTAAGATAGATCAGGATAGCATCAGGTTTGTTGTAATCTTATCCAACTGAAGCTTGAGTCGATCGGATTATGTTGCATAAGCCTTTCGCCAGGCCTTGGTTCTATATTAACACGTAACACGCGGCCATCCAAATGGTGGTAGAACACTTCAATTTACACGGTACGCTTGTACCTGCCCTCTCTTTGGTG
This sequence comes from Sporobolus alterniflorus, assembly GCA_008808055.3. Classification (NCBI taxonomy): domain Eukaryota; kingdom Viridiplantae; phylum Streptophyta; class Magnoliopsida; order Poales; family Poaceae; genus Sporobolus; species Sporobolus alterniflorus. Next base: position 10,248 of record VSTD030000948.1, read on the forward strand.
ATGAACACTCAACTGCCGTCCTGTGTGGTCTTTACCACTTACCAGAGGCCATGCATGAGACGATGAATGAAGCTAACAGCCTAACACATGTTGATCTATCTACATCTATCGCGAGCTTCCTATGGCTTTACGTCGATACAGTTTTAAACGAATTAAAATCAAATCTTTTTCTTCTGCCGCACCGTTGCTTGCTGTAGCTGTATGTTGACCTTGTACAGAGCCCTAGCAGAGTGGACGAAGAGCATGGCGGCTACAGGCTACAGTAGTGTCGCGTCTTCGACTGTATGGTTTGTGCTTCGCATTGATGAGGCCGGGGGCATTTACGTGGCTGGCTGGCTCGAAGCAGAGTGCTTCAATTCGAAGGATTCCTCTGGCAACAAACATTGCATTGAAACGACAGGGTTGGGATGAGCCGTGTGAGGTTTCATATGCCTCGCCCCTGACAAGAATTGCACTCAACTGTCTCCAATTACTCGGGCATTTATGCGGTTTAAAAGCGAGTTAATCCGCAATAGTCTCCCCTTTCAATGGCCCGAGCTAACCGTCTCGGCATCATCCTTCCTCCTCCTGTTGCGGTGAGCGATGAATGATCATCAGTTCATCACCACCTCGCCATGGGAGCTGCCTGCTTGGCGCGCGTGCCTTATCTCGCTTCGTTTAATCCGTGGAATTGGATAATCAAATTTAAAATAATAATATTATTGCACTCCTTGATAACTATATGTGCTAACAGTAAACAATGTTTAAAAATATCTATTGTAAAAATATGATAATAAAATAATAAATGAATTTAAGTATATCATTCTGGTTCAGAGAGTGATTGCAACTCATAATGCGACTCATTAGCTCGCGTGCTTGTAACTATTGATTCGTTATAAATATAAATATATGTAAATTAAGTTAATTTAAAATTTTTTGATCGTAATACATAATGTGGCTAATTAGCTCGTGTGCCCATAACTTTTAATCTGTTATAAATATAAACATATTTAAGTATATAATAAATTAAGATGATTAAAAAAATTAAAACATATGCAAGTGAGATCTTGTTTTATTCATCTCGTCGTATAGAACACAACGATAAAAATAAATTTAAAAATATATTGTAAATATAAACATATGTAAATATAGAATAAATTAAGTTAATTTAAAAATACTTTAAAATATATGATCTTATTTTATTTATCTAGAACACAATGATAAAAATAGAATTTAAAATAAATATATTATATATGAGTTAATTTAATTATTTTAAAATTTTATATTATTTAGTGGTGATGCAATTATAAGTTTTCATATATTTTTTGCTAGTCCTAATCACAAACGGGAGAGCACCTGAACGGGTCGGACCACTGACATGTTCTCGTGTGGCCTGCAGCGAGAGTCACCCACCGCTTTTGCGCGCGTTGCTGCAGCGTATTTACGCCGCGTCAAGGCGCAACGACAGGAGCAATACTCTTCTCAATAAAAGATCGCAGAGACAAAATCTTAAACCTTGCCAGTACTAGAGGTCCGTACAAAGGCCACGCATCACATTCACTGGAAAAAAACACACACACACACGCTACTGCTGCACGCACCTGCAGATAGCTACATTGACGCGAAATTATTACCTAGACCCGTTCCACTGGCACCCCCAGCGTCCATCACGCACGCCCCCCTGCAGCTGCTTCTTCCCCGATGGTCCATGGAAGAACGGGTCTACGCAATGATTTCTCGACGATGATCAGCTCTTGATCGAACGACACCAACACACACGAAGACACGCACGGACGCAACAAACGAAGGACAGGTCAATCGATCGACGGCTAGTTGCCGCAGCTAGCCATGGCAAACACCTACACGTACGGCTCCGTTCCGGCCTGCGGGGACGGCGAGGTCAGTCGCGCCTGCCCTTGATCTTGCCGCCGGGTCCGCCGGCGTTGTTGAAGTCGAGGAGGACGGCGTTGTGGCACTTGGGGCACCGGGGGTCCTCCCGCGACAGCATCACGTACATCATGCACCGGGGGCACCCCGCCAGGATCATCGGCGCGCCGCCGACGACGCCGGCCTCCGGGCTGCCCTCCGACGACACGCACGAGCTCGGCGGCGACGCGGTCGAGGACGACGACGATGAGAGCCTCCTCGGCGACCCACCGCCGCCCACCACGGGGTTCGCTGACGACGCGCCCCCGCGAGACCGCGAGGACAGGCTCAGGCGCAGCTCCTGCAGCTTGGACACCTTGCCATTGTTCCTGCTCATCTTCTCTCAGCTGTCGGACCAAAGCTGTTTCCAAGACTGCACAGTACTAGAATAAGCTAGCTAGGTTAGCTTGCATGGAATAGCTGTGGAGAGCGGAGCTCGGACTTGGAACGCAGCTCCGGGGTATTTGTGGTGCCGTGGTGCAACACGCCCGTTTTGCGTTATATAATGAGGAGACGGCGATAAGTCGAGGTGGAGTAGGTGATGGTTTTCTTTATTGCCATGAGCAGCAGCATTTAAACCCCTGGTTCCCCTCCCGCCCTACCACACTTTCATTTGCTATTGGAAAATCCTTTACAAATCCTATCCTCCAAATTTCCTTTGCTATTCTTTCAATCCAAAGGGGCCCTCAAGATCCGAGTTTCCTGAGATGCTCGTCTCCTCTCTAGTCTCTTTCATGTGGTTGGCGATTAATTAAGTCTCTATTATTAACTGGATGTGGAGAATTATGAAGGAATTCTCTCAAATGAACTTTGTGGGTGCTGGCCAGTGGAGAGCTAGTTCTCTCGGGATTTGGAGTGTGTATGGGCCTAGCCGCAGCGTACTGAATGCAGGCTAATAAGACAGCTAAGTGTATTAATACTAGTGTTTGATGTCTGTCTGCAGGGAAAGTACTTTTGTTCCCATGGTAAATCAAACGGCACCGACTTTTAGAGGAGGTTTTTTTTTGTTAATTCGTATCCTGTTGTCGTACTGGTACGACGAGTAACATGCTAGTAGGACTGTACATAGAGAAACACATGTGTACACTACCTGCAACCAATTATACTCTCCATTATTTTCAAATTGATGTTGTTATCATTCTAAAATATATATGATGTTGTTATGACAACAAATATTATTTAATATTGAATTAAAACTGTTACCCTAGTGACAGAAATTTAAGAACAGAAGTAATATATACGCTAAATTGTAGCTACTACACACTAATATGATCATTTTTGCCCCCAAAGATGTAGTTTTTGTTGGTATCATGGAGTAACGGTACCTTCGGTACCCAACCAAGTAACCGTACCAGCCCTGGACAATGGTCAAGATCAAGCATGTACATCACCAAGCTTCTACAAGAATTTCATCCTTACAATGCAAAGCTATCCGAGGTAAGCCTTTGCACAGTGTACAACGTAGGCCTCCTGTGAGTTATGCATTGCAAACCATGCTCTTGGCTCTATAAAAGGACACAGTCACCTGTGATGTTTTACCCTTAAGCAAAGTTGGTTAGTCCTAATCAGGATTATTATGGAGAGTCATTACTGAAGTAGCAACACATAATATATCACATAGAAGAATTAAACATATGAAATACTCTGAAAATTAAAATTTATTACAAACTGAGTTTCGAATTCGATTACAGAGTTTTGAGCGGAAGAACGAGAATAAAACATATTTAAGAATGGCAACTTGGCCTAGGGATGTCGACATCAGAAACGACTCATTCTGAGAGGGAAAGAAAACGCACATGCAAAACAACAAAGAGGTAAATGCTGAGTAACTTAAGCTCAGCAAGACTGATCCATCAATTTGGTCATAAATAACCAACTCCTAGTATGCAAGGCTTAAGGGGGAAAATTATATCTCTATGCCAAACCCACGATAAGAGTGGATCCAAACTTTCAAGTTTTAACATCTAGTTTAGTCAAATTAACCTTTTACATATAAGCTAAATTAATTAAACATTAAGCAAGGTAATCCTGAACTAGGCCAATCA